>JAAGKR010005283.1:0-52460 GCA_011419295.1 Clarias macrocephalus | reverse complement strand
AAGTTAATGACTGTAATCAAAGCTAAAAGTGATTGAAATCTTAGGTTGTGCGACTTTTTTGGCCCAATACTATCTCAATTCAATAAACCTTTTAAATAAATATTGTTTCTTATTTTAATTGTCCTCAGATTTAAAAAATGACCATTTGTTCATATAAAAAAATGAGCAGAGATTTGTGATCCAAATATGCACTTACATCGGCGTACAGAGTGAAGTAGCCCTCGGACCCATCTTGGCCGGTGATGACGCCATGGCGACGGTTGACCCCAGCGATGACGGTTCCTTGGAATTCATTGGGTGCGACGATCTCCACGGACATGATGGGCTCAAGAATGACCACATTGGCATTTTCCATTGCTATTTAAAGAAAACAAGAGAGTGCATTAGAGAAAACTTGCGTTTCATAAAATGTTTATAAACTATTGCAAATCCCCAAAGACTTTGAAGCTACCAGATATCAAAATTCTTAACTTGGTTCTTTTTTTTATTTCAAGCCAAATTGGTTTCTTTTCCCAAAATGTCCCCAATCATAGCAATCACAAATTCTTGCCCATTATTTGTTGTTCCATTTCTTTTTACACCAACATTGTAAAAAGAAAAACAGGATTTCAATATGCTTTATGGTTTCAATCTATAGATCCAGAAAGCATTTAGAAAGTGGAAGTACATTTGCTCATGCACAAGTTATCACAAATGCCTGTATGGTGACTGGCACAAACCCTGTTTCATAGCGCCCTCTCCTGCTCGGATAAACGAGATCTCATTGGAGTCCACCATGTGGTGCGCTCCGTCGTCCAACACAAACCGCACACCGGATACCTTATGGCCTGTTAGAGGCCCTTTCTCACATGCCTCTCTGAAACCCTGCAGGAAACATAAGGAACGAAAAAAGCTGAGGATAAGAAGAGAGGGCACGAGAGAGAGAATAAAGAAAAGAAAGGCTGCACAAAGACACTGAGAACAAGCAGTCGAGAATAGGGACATGGATTTGTCCATAATTCTTGGTCTCTTTTTATTCTTTAGAAACTTCAAGGGGATTAAGGCGGTGTGCTTGTAATTCTAAGTACAGACGGTGATCAATAAAGTCTAATCCTATGTATAGGCTTGAGATTACTGTATCTCAATCATAGTACTGTATCTTTAGAGAGCCACTCACAAATAGGATCGGCCTTGCTTTAATTGCACGACACTGTTCCTACTTATTCTAAATGTCAAACATACAATGCACTTTGTTCCCTGGGCGTCACATGATGTGGCATGTTGATCAATTAAAGAAAAAGAAAAAAAGGGCTCATCATGTGTAAGTAACGTGAGATCACAAATGAAGAAACTTGCCCTTTCAACAGCAGGCACAAACTGTTTGGGTATGTTGGTGCCGATGGTCTGGTCCTCAAATTCAACCTTGGTGCAATTTTCTGCATCCAACGGTTCCAGCACTCCCACCACTTTACCGTACTGCCCAGACCCCCCGGACTGCTTCTTGTGAGTGAAGTCGAACCTAGAAAGCAGAACAGTACAGAACGTTTCTCCCACTCTGATGGAAGTAAAACTACTCCGTGTCGTCATACAGGGCACCTGAGCAAATTCAATTTATTGCTCGTTTAAGAATCTGATTTAATAAGGATTTGACATCAGTGTCACATTACTGAAGCCATGCAAACACAAATCATCTAAACAGCGTACACAAACACAGGATGAACGGCATACTGCTGGAGCAATGATGAAATTATTCAGACAATCTTTATTAGAGCTGCACGAGTTGATAAAATTTTTTTATTTTTTTAAATACGCTGTGATCACTTTGACACACATTGCAATAGCGTCTCATTTTGTATTCAGATGTATTTATCATACTTATCTACAGTTTGCTCTCATTAAGAGTGTTTTTCAATATTTATTTATTATTTATTAACTTATTAAAAATTTATAAAAAATAAACAAAAAAAAAATTTTTTAATACCCAAATTACCTTTGCAATTTGTAGTTATTTTATTTTTATTGCCGATTAATCACACAGCATAAATATTAACAAATATTAATATTTTTATATTATTATTTTTTTATGTTAAAAAGATATAACACTATAATCTAACTAATTAATTGCTGTTTAAAAAAATAATAATGATAATCTCTAAATATTTTATAACAAAAAGTAAGGGAGAAAAAAAAAAAAAAGGTTCTCCCTCTTTAACATAGAAGCCAGATGTACAGTATGTCGTCTCTTTAAGAGAAGGCGGGACAGCTGGCAGAGACAGGAAGTAGGAAGTCCATTCACACGGGTGCAGCAGCAACACCAGCACGACTGAGCGAGTTAAACAGATTTGAGGAACAGTGTGTACGAGCACCACTGGAATCTTCTGTTTATCCAAGTCTCGTCTTAACTCGAGAGCAACATGATCTAACACAGGGGCAAAGTCCACACACGAGCTCAGCGACCACACCCTCTCTTGTGCTTTCTATCCCTTCTCAGGACATTGTGGATCAGGACGGGCTAAACATGAGTTCAAGAGAGCTGAATCCTATATTTTATGAAGCCACACGGGCAGGCCATGCCGTCCAGCACTACATCAACACGGTCCACGGCTCACCGTTCAGGATGTACACGGTGTCTCAAGTCCAAAAGGCAAGGACGGAGGTAAGGCGAGAGCAAAAAGCCAGCAACAAGAGATTTACTTTAGAACACGATTCCTTCACTTTTCTACACAGAGATTTGATCAAATAAACCTTTTTTTTTTTTCCTTTTTGTGCCTGTGGGTTTATCCCTCGCTGACAGGACATGGGTGAATCAGGGATGAAATACATCCTTGAAATCTCTGTGAAGGAAGCAGTCAGTGAGGTGAGTTCACTTTCTTTTCTTTTTTTTAATTAATTAAAATTTTTTTTTTTTACCCTTTATCCCTTCTTTGGTTGCGTCCGAGTCGGTGTGAGAGTGTGTGTGTATGTGTCTAGGCAGATGTAATTAACCTTTGACTTATTTACTCACCTTGAAAGTACCCTAAGATAGAAATGTGTATATAGACTGAATTGCCAAATCATGGCACTGGTGCTTAAAAAGTGTCTCACCTACATGAAAAAAGTGAATTTTCAGACTGGATCATAACACCATTTTTCATAATACTCATCTTCTAGCTACTTATCTCCCGATCCATGCTTTGTTTTTGGTAAATATGCATACATTTTTATACTTTTATCAGATAAAAAGAAACACATTTGCTATTTACAATTTCATGCTCTTTTATGTAGTGTCCGTAATTTAAAAAAATAGATATATATTATTTAAATCTTTCAATGATCTTAATTGTTATTCAGATTGAACTTGGGCAATTTAAATTTCACATTAAATGAAATAAACCTAAAACGGTAAATTATTCCAAAATGCCAAATTGTTAAGATTGTTAAAAGAACAAGGTTTCGGACGCTACAGATTTTTTTGGGGGGGGGGGGGGTAAATAATTTATTTTAAATGCTTTAATTAAATTTTATTAAATTAAAGCATTTTTAATTTAAAAATTTTTTTTCTTACACCAATTTTAGTATCAGTACTCAAAGAAATATGAATAATTAGCATTTTAAATTATTATTGCTTGAAGTGAGACAATATAACGCTGAAAAATAGCCTTTTTTGGCCATAAAATAAGCTCTCCAAAACGGCTGAGCAACTTGAAAGTTTTGGTTATTTCCATGTTGCATAACGTCAGAAGTACCTTCTTTGGCACAAACATTTTCTGTATTGTTAAAACATTTGCACAATTATTATTTTATATATAACTGTATAACATAAAAATATAAAATCAGCACCAATACTGTGTTTTGGCTTGAAACAAGTCATAAAAATGAACAAAAAGGTAAATGATTATATACTACATACAGTATACTGTACAGTGCTGTATATTTTGCTTACAAAAGAGCCAGACGTTCTTGTATTTTTGTAGCCTTGAGGACCGGGCTTCATTAATTTTCTGGCAAGTATTCAGATCTCATTTTCAGTTGAGTCTTTGTTTTAGGCACCATATTAACTGTAGTAGAAATGCTGCTGTAGAAGTTAATCATGTCTACATTATTATGCACAAAGTATGCACTATTTCCAAAATGTACCTTAAAATTTTGAAAAAAATAAATAAAACATTACTGAATAATATTTGCAGGCCTGTAGTGAAAGCAACATTCACTGATCAGCCATAACATTATGACCATCGGCCTAATATGGAGTGGTCTGTTATGTAGTACTTTGTTAAATCTTATTTAATTTGTCCAAAACAATTTACTATTAAAAACATTAAATGAACCAGTTTATTGCATTTTTTTTTTCTTAACTAGGTACCTTCTCTATTTGGAGGTACGATCATATGGTGTGATTTGGAGTGATTATATTTCGCCCGCTGAACATTGTGGTATATTTTTGCAATGATTATTGGCACGAGCCTACAGTAGGATGCGAGATTAACCGAAGGATGCTGTGCTACAGGGTGCGGAGACCAGCTGCTCTGCGGAGGTGCTTTACCCTAGAGGAGAGACCCAGCGTCCACCTCGAGTCACGTGCTCCTGCGATGGGCTACCTGATTTCGACACGTCTGAAAAGGAGCAGGCATTCTACCAGAAATACAGAGACATTAGCAATGCTGTGGCTGCAAGCTACCTCCCAGGTATGACCTCGTACAGACAGATGCACGAGTGGTGGAGAGGTGTTCGTCCAAAAAACGAGACCAATCCATATCCTGATGGAGTGCTTGTCGTTCAAGGGGATTTCTTATGCTTTGAGAGCAGTTTTATGAAGGTTGTGGAGAAATGAGATAAATCCCAATGTGGTTCTAAAAATCTCAGTAAAAATATTATCAGCAGTATCAAACAATGGAGGAGTTTCAGGGTTTCCAACGCTTATCGTCCTCTCTCTACAGACAGCCACGGTAACATGGAGCCCGAAATGGTGCCGTTCTGGCACTTGGGATGGTTGGCTGCCAGCTTCGTCATGCTTCGGGAGTCCAATGAAAACACAAAGTACAACATGGCTCAAGTGTCCAAGATCAAACAGCTGGTGAGATTCCTCCATCCTCCGCATGGCTGTAAATAAGAACTGAAATTTCAATTCGGTATCAAAAAAATCTCAGTTTCTCTCTCATACTTATTCTCCTTTGGTTTCTTGATGATCAACATTCCAGAAGAATGAAGGTGACCAGCTAAAATTCGAGTATGAAGTTCTCCTTCATGAATTCATCTCCCAGGTAACAACAAACGCGAATGCACCTGAATACTAAACATGGTACTTAACGTTAACCGATCTTGCGTTGACGCGACTGAATACTTGCATTACGATTGCATGAAAACCACTTTTCATTTGACGTACCCGGGAAGGCGAAGGCTGATTGCAAGAGCGTGAGAATGCGAACGCGTTAACTGTATTCGTGTGTTTGTTCTTCAGGAGATTATCCGTTGGAAGCTGTTAATCACCTGGTCTCCGGAAAAGAGTGTACAAGTGGTAGAAACTGAACTGCTGCCACGATGCCGGTGCAACTGAAAACCCCTCGAGCTTTGATCGATGCATTTTTCTACCAATCACAATTTGTAATCGGGATCCACTTATACAGTAATTTGCAACATTAAAAACGTTCCTATAAATATGCTTCTAGGAATGATTGCCACATTTTATATATAGCTCTAACTGTATTAAAGCTTTCAGTAAATAAATAAATAAATAAATAAATAAAGCAGGCTACTTCAACTACTACACACATTCCACAGCATCTTAATGTAAAGAAAAAAAACTAAAGTAATTCTTCACGTGTTGCTATTAAAAATCACCCCCATGTTACAGAAGCAAGAAATAATGTAATGTCTATGGTTTGAAAATGGCAGTTGATGGACGTTCAAGTCAAACCGGGACTCGTGATGGCATTCCTGAATTCGTGAATGAACGCTATTTAAACCAGAGTGACATTTACAGAAAACTTCAAGCACTCTAGACTCTTAGCTGCAGTAAAACATCTGGAACGTTTTAAAGAAGAGAGGATGTGCAGGCCGAGGTGCCTCAGAGCGGAATGTCTGATCCTTGAAAATAGACGCACAACTTGCGGAAGAGAGCCGTCCGTCTGTGGAGACTGTGCACGCAATCATTCGGGAACACCACTTGCGCATTACAGGAACACGGTCGTTAGTTATTGCTACATCTCCTGTACAGTTACAGTACAGTGTCGAACCCCTTTCCAAGTGATTTGCACCTCCATTAAATGAGGTTTTGGGAGGCCAGCGTTTCAGATGTATAGCAGACAATCCGATCGTGGCTCAGGGATACACGAGAAGGTTTTCTACACTGATGGGGTCCAAGCACTAGTGAAACACTGGGATAAGTGCATTAGTGTAGTATGGAGACATAAATGTAGAACTGTGTTCTGTTACTCTGCCCAATTGAAAGTCCCGGTTTGACTTGAACACCCCCATCTAAAACACTGGACTTTATTAATCCTGAGGGAAAATTGTAAAAGTTCACGTTAAATGAGATATTTTCAAGAAAAATTTTTGATAATAATAAAAATAAATAAATAAATAAATAAAAGTGAGAGAGACACAAGAATGCTGGGAAACAGCATGAAAGTAACTGGAAGAAAAGTGTCTCCAGGTTTGTACCTGCTCGATGTTTCATGTCCAGCATGCTGTTTTAAAATCAGGTTTATATAATTGCTGTTAACAGTATTGAACACACTGATTTGTGTAAGAAAATTATCTCTCTACAGTAGGTCAGGTGGTGTGTATGGAAATCATTATTAAGCAAAATGATAATGGACATGTGGGGAAGTGTTTTGTCAACAAACTGAACCTCACCTCAACTACCATTTCTACTCATCTGAACGGTTTCGTGCAACAGGAAGTATTGCATGTGCAAGTTTGGTACTTACGGTACAGGGCCGGTCACCGTCTCCCTGAAGGCCACTTTAGGTTTCCCCATCGCACACGGGCAGTTATATTCCCGCTCCATTCTCTACAACACAAATCAAAACCAACTGACTGACTTCTCCCAGCAGCAAAGAAAACCTTATTTATCGCTTAAACCCAATATTGCACAAGTGACCAGATCTGGTTTGTAAGCTTGGACTGTTGTTGCATGACCACAATAACAGTTTTTCCATCAGTGCTGATGTTCATGGAACGGATGGACATGGGGTATTTGCTTGCATGGAGAATAGACGTTATATTATGCATTATGGTTTTTATTAGGGCACATGTGTTCACTTTACAAACGCTCAGGATAGATTTCAGCAGAAACAGGAGTTAGATCAGGTGTCGGTATTGTCCTGGCCTTCAGACTGTTTTTGGTCAAATTTGACTAATGGAACTTAGTTTTGTGTCCAGAAATCCAATTCCAATCAGATGTGAAAACCCCAACCAATGTGACCAAACTTTGTTTTTGCAGCCACCTTTCTGAACAACTCCAACACATTTTAAGTCATTAGAATAGAAATTTTATAAAAGTTTTATAAAACATATTTAGTTTTTTTTTTATTTTTAAATCAGATGCAGTGCAGTACCTGCGAGTAGATCTCCAGGTGCAACTCCCCCATGCCTGAGATGATGGTTTCCTTGCTCTCGGTGTCAAAATGCACCCTGAAAGTGGGGTCCTCTCTGGTAAAGCGGTTGATGCCTTTGGAGAACTTGTCCGTGTCGTTCTAAAGGGACCGGTCGACGGAGCGGATGAGTGCTTATGTGCAGAACGTTAAATTTTTTATGTAGGTGTCGGTGGTATAAAACGTATAAATGCAGCACTTACTTTATTGACTGGTTTTATGGCCATCGAGATGACGGGCTCAGGGATATGGATGGACTCCTGCGCGGCACACGAAACATAAAGTAAACTCGAGGGCGTTTAAGAAGTATTCGAGCAAGTGCACATGAAACGGAAACATTCGGAATCTATTAGAGAAAGGTTGTGCAGAGGTTCGAGTGGAGGAAAGATATGGAACAGTTGCTTGGCTTAGAAATTCCTAGAGTGTTAAAATTATGGAGGTGGTCAAGAAATTACTATAAATGCCTATTTTTATAGTTTAAACCCTAAATGTGCCCCCTAAATACACTCCCAAAACACTTTAATTTCATTTTAAACTAAGCTTAATACATTACCTTTAAAAAAATTATAATAATACAGGTAAACCAGTATTCTGTACAGTACTGTACCGCTGTGTCTCCCACAGTGCTAGAATGTAAAATACAGATGTTACCCCTATACTATATGTACTGTCATTTTCTTTGGTATAAGTACTGTAGGGTAAATACAGTAATAATTCACCATCACGGTCTCTTTGTGTTCTCTCTACAGTACTAAAAAAACAAACAAACAAAAAAATTTTCTATATATATCATTTTAATCAAAAAATTTATATATAAAAACATTTTTTTTTAGTACTGTAAAGAGAACACAAAGAGACCGTGATGGTGAATTATTACTGTATTTACCCTACAGTACTTATACCAAAGAAAATGACAGCACATACCTATACACACGTACACATATATACATATATACACAGTATTTTATTTTATATGGTAATTTAGCTGAATTTATGATTATAATGTAATAAATTTGGTAACATAAAAATTTTGTTCTTAATAGTTTAGCGTAAAAATAAAAAAAAACCCGCATGAAAAATTAGATATTGCCACAAAAAAGCCATTAAAAAAAATTGCGGAGGATATTTGTGGTTTCCGCAGTATTGCGGGGGTTTCCACAAACAATTATTAGATAGGTTCTAAGGAAAACTTTAATTAAGCAATTAGTGTACCATTGAGAGGTTGGCGCTTGTGCGAGCTGTAAAGGTGTCTCCACTGGCACAGTCGATCCCGAACAGCGCGCAGATATCACCCGAATACACTTCTTCTACATCCTTAGAATTTAAATAAAAAGACACACAATTTTCAAATGTTTAAAACTAATAATAATTTTTTTTTTTTTTATTAAAAAAAAAATAAAATCACAGGATTACTAAAGATACAATAAACTATTACAAGTGATGTAATACTCATCAAAACTTTTTTTTTTTTTTAAACAGACGCATGCAATTTAATAAAACACACTGCACCATTTTATTCTGCTCTACAGCAATCAGTTGCACAGATCTGCAAATTCCTATGGAAGTTCACTTTTATGCAATGCATATTATTTTCAAACCAACAGTACAGTAGAGCTAAAAACACGAGCCGACAAACACAACAGTTCTCACCTCCATCTGGTCTGCATGGAGGCGCACCAGCCTCTGCACACGCACCCTCTTGCTTGTGCGCGTGTTGTAAATGTACTCGCCCTTCTTCAGGCAGCCCTGGTACACGCGCACGTAGGTCAGCTGGCCAAAACGCCCAGCCTAGGACAAGACGCGTGCAACAACAAGACGAGTCAGAAGGTGGGTTGAGATAACACAACTCACAACTACCGTACAATCTTACTTATAAATTAGTCGAGAACATTTACAGTGCCCTTCATAATTATTGGCACCTCTGGTTAAGATGTGTTAAAAGCCTTCAAATAAATTCAGTTTTTATTACAGAAGCATTGTAAATTGTAGAATAAACTGTTCCACAATTATTGGCACCCCTAACAATTCCTAGAAAATAAATGTAATTGAAGTATTTCTGTCAATTCCACAGTAGTTTACAAAGTTGATCAGAGTATCTAGGAACATTTAATTAGTAATTTATCACTTCCTGTTTCCCTGGTGTATAAATATGACGTGACACAGAGGCCATTTCTCTTATCCACTCTTCAGCATGGGAAAGACAAAGGAACACACCATTCAAGTAAGGCAGATGTGTGTCGACCTTCACAAGTCAGGCAATGGGAACAAGAAAATAGTGTTCTTTGATCAGATGAGACCAAGATGGAGCTTTTTGGCAACAAACACTCTGAGTGGGTACAGTATGGCGGAACAAAAAAGATGAGTATGCAGAAAAGCACCTCATGCCCACTGTGAAGTATGGGGGAGGATCGGTGATGCTGTGGGGCCGTTTCTCTTCCAGAGGCCCTGGGAACCTTGCTAGGGTGCATGGCATCATGAATGCTTTGAAATACCAGGACATTTTAAAGCAAAATCTGGTGGCATCTGCTGGAAAGCTGAAGATGGGTCGTCACTAGGTCTTTCAGCAAGATAATGACCCAAAACATGTGGCCAAAACCCCATTGAAAACCTTGTGGAGTGAGCTGAAGAGGAGAGTGCAGAGGACAGGAGTCAAGTCACTGGATGATTTAGAGACATTGTGCAAAGAGGAATGGTCGAAGATCCCTCTTTCTGTGTTCTGTAATCTATATAGTTCGATACTTTTTATATATTTTTTGATACAAGTTTTTAATTTTATATCAAAAAGCATCAATATTCATCACGGTATCGTACATAAACACCACAAGGTCACTGTTGGTTTCTATACATGGTGTTAATCAGGTCTTACCTCTAGTTTGAAGGCTAAACCCACAAAAGGCTTTGTAGCATCTCTGGTCGAATCCATCAAGATCCTACTGCTACTACTAGATTCCCTGCAAACATATAAATAATATCAGCACATCCCCCTTATCATTCTTCAGTGTGGCTCTATACAGTAGCTTTTAACGGTTTATTTTGCTCAAACAGCTAGTAGGTAACGAGCTCAGACTCACTCTTCGTTGAGAATGGCGTAGTTTTTGACCTGACTGGGGTTGGGCAGGTAATCGAGCACGGCGTCCAGCAGGGGCTGAACACCTTTGTTTTTCAAAGCGCTGCCGACCAGCACTGGAGAGAAGGAGCGCTGGATCGTGGCTCTGCGCACAGCCGCCTAAAGAAAACGCACACACACAAAACTAACTAAAGTGCAGCAAGCAGAATACTACACAGTCACATTACCTCTCAAATATTAATAACATTATTAAAGTCACATTGGAACACAGACACTTTTTCCCTCAATGCTGCATATTTGTTTCTGATTTATTATTATTTTTGTTGCTATTCGTTCCTTTTCCAAGATGATGCTTGTTAAATAATTTATACTTAATTACCGAGTATGGTGTTTGGGATTATTTTCAATTTCAAGCTGAAAAGGCAACGAAGGCAAACCTTAAGGTCGCCGACAGTGGGAACTCTCTCTTCCAGAAACAGTTCTCCCAGTGTTTCGTCAGCGTTGGCTACACACTCCACCAGCTCCTGCCTGCGCTCGGCCGCCTCGGCTCGCATCTCGACTGGGATCTCGTCGTAACGTATGTCCTGACTGAGAGCAGGACAGAGACAGAGGGGTGGGGGGGACACACAGAGAGGTGTCAGGCTAGTGCATGTGTCACCTGATGAGGGACGCACAACAACATGGGTCAGTGTTATGAATCGAATCAGTTCCATCACAGCACCCTTACCCACAAGGACCTTCAAAGTAGATGCTGCGCTCCTCGATCAGGTCAATGATTCCCCGCAGGTCTCCCTCCAGCCCGATGGGGATGTTAACAAACGCCGCGTTATGATTCAGTTTAGTCCTAAAAGGGAACGAAAACCCGTTAATCATAAAGCTTTTTGATAGCTTTAAAGTTAAAAGTAATTTAAACCCTCTCCAAGACTTCTTGGCTAATAAATTAATAATACATTCCTACAAGGCTAATATTTTCATTTATGTTACAGGGGAAAAGGAGACCTGCTAAAACTGTTATATGCTGTTAAACCATAACAATCTAATAATCCTACCTGCTACAGTAGGCACACAGCAATAATCACATAGGGAATCACCAGTCATCACCTCATACGATATTATCAGGTGTCGATTTGGATATAATTGCGATTCCAAAGTATAACTTTATAAATATCTCGATTAGATGTTACATTTTCCCCCAGATTTCGTTCCAATTTTAAACTTTAATGATTGATTAAATGTGTCCCGTTTATTATGACATTAGTTGTCGCACTTAAAAAACAAGTGCAGCATTTAAACAATACAAACTAACTTCAAATACAAGAGTTACAAATAAAATGAAAATTACATTTAATTATGCAAAAAAGCCATACTTATTCTAGGCAGCATGTATCTCTGTCATCCACCATAAATATTACGGAATCGTTTCTGTCTAGAGAGAGATACATTTTCTGGAAAAAAAAATGTAAGCGGTGCTTGCCCAGTCAAAACATTGGAGTCATGCTAGCAACATGCTAATCATGTTAGCAACATGCTAATGATGATAAAAGATAGTTAGCATAATGCTAGCAATGTGCTAATCAACATGCCAGCAACATGCTAATATCGTTAGCATCATGCTAGTCATATTAGCAACATGCTAATTATGTTAGCATCGTGCTAGCAACATGCTAATAATGTTAGCCTCGTGCTAGCAACATGCTACTCATGTTAGCATCATGCTAACAGCATGCACATGATTATTATTAGCATCATTATAAACAGGAAAGACAGACTGGTTGCCTGAGGAAAGTGAGACCTCCTCCGTGTCTCCACGACAATGGGATCCATAGTTAGGATCAGTTTAAAAGCTCCCAGGAAAGTTGCCATTATATGTCAGTGGGGCAAATTTGGCCACCTCTTGTGCCCCAGAGGGACAACTGATACCCTCTTGGTATGTTCTGACACAGCCTTTTTAAATGTGGTGAATTTGAGATGACAGTTGGTGCTCACCGAAGCTGCTTCAGAGCTCGATAGGGGTTCGAGCCCATGCGGTCCAGCTTGTTGATGAAGGTGAGGAAGGGCACGTTGTAGCGCTTCATCTGCCTGTTGACGGTCATGGTCTGACACTGCACTCCTCCCACAGCACACAGGACCAGCACGGCCCCATCCAGAACACGCAGCGCCCTCTCCACCTCGATGGTGAAGTCCACGTGGCCTGTAGGAGGAAAATTATGGAGACAAACGATTAAAAAAAATTGATAGAGTGGATATATACAGTGTATGTTTGTAGCTCTGTGGGTCAGTCTCTTACCTGGTGTGTCGATGATGTTGATGTTGTACTGCTTCCACATTGTGTACGTGGCTGCAGATTGGATGGTGATCCCCCGCTGTCGCTCCAGCTCCATAGAGTCCATGACGGCGCCGACTCCATCCTTACCCCTTACCTAAAGCATGACAAAATTTCAACCCATCTACTGTATGTCATACTTCAACTATCGTATTTGAAACTGTAAAATAACTGGTATGTCCATTAATAAATGGCTACAACAAGTTAATTTGGTGCTTACTTCATGCATCTCTGCTATTCTACCAGTGTAGTAGAGCACACGCTCTGTTAGTGTTGTCTTGCCGGAGTCGATGTGTGCCGAGATGCCAATGTTGCGGATCATCTCGTTCGGGGTAATGGCAAATGAACATGACCGGCAAATGTTCATCAGCACCTAAAACACAATGCCAAACAAAGGAACATTTGAAAAAGGTCAGTTAGCAAACACATACGTAGTAGACGATAAACAGGACAAAATTCTGTACCTACAAACCTTCCCGATCCCTTACAATATGCTATTAAAGAAGTTTAATTAGCCAATTATGGCCATTAGCTAAATACATAATAAGTGTGGAGTAAGATATATAAAAGTTTTCTCCTCAGCATAAATATTAGAGATGGTGTGGATCATGATTCGTTTGTGTGGTATATATCGTTACACTGACACAGACTGATTTTAGAGATGGGAATCACCAGGGCCTACCTGATACAATACTATCACGATACCTGGCTGCCGATTCGATCTGTATTGCGATTCTATAAGCATCACGATTTTTTTCCCATCAGATTTTGTTTTATGAACATTTTGTTTCTAAACAAATTTCTCAAATAATTTGTTCCTACAACACAGGATGGTATTCTGCCTGCCAATGCGAAAACAGTTTAGAGCACCACCTGTAGGATCATAGAGGAACTGTAACTATTTTACTCAAATGCATATTAAAAACTTTTTAAAATATATATTTTTTAAAGTCAGTGTGGCAATACATGAATTGCGACACAAAACAATCATGACACATTACTGAATAAATTTTTCCCCACCCACAATTTATTTATTTACTTATTTATTTTTAGATTTGAAATGGCAAAATGTCACTGTTCCAATGTATAATCCTACAGGCGGTGCGATCTAAAGTATTCACACTTTGACAGACAGCACAGCATCTCGTGTGGTACTAGCAAATTATTTGTAAAAGTTTGTTTAGAATTGCCATCAGAAAAGCCACCGTTCTGCCGAACTGTAACATATTCAGAAACAAACAAAAAAAAATTAATCGGGATAACAATAAAATCGTGATATTTACAATACAAAACAGATCGAATCCGCGCCTACTGTAGGTATGATGATAACACCGAATCACCCAGTCCCTGGTGAGTCCCATCCTTAATACGTATATTGATGATCAACTAAGACATGTTTGATGTCTACTTAAGTTGTGTATTTTTTTACAGTAGTAATCATGATAATTATAAGAATCCCAGATGGATAAGTAAATAAACTTTATGACGATGTCACTGTCGCTCTCCTTTCCACATTATACTGTTCATGTTTACAGATTGCAATAAATAATCGCAGTGTTCTAAAGAGAAGCTGCGTGACACATCTGTATAACCTTATTGATGAACCAGATGTGGTTTAAATCAGACCTATGGAGGACATTTTTTATTTATTTTTTTTTAATCTCTATGACTCTATCACTTCTCAGCCCTAGTAGCCTTGCAAATGTAAAACTTTGAAGAACTTCTGACATCAGACTGACTGAGGAGACCTGGTGTAAGTTAGATATTCTGTACAATACATCTTTAACTGGCTAAACATTCGTAATGAGAGCAACTACAGGAAGAAGAAAGAAAAAAAAAAACTGTATGTTAAATGAAATGCTGGCTGTTTCTATGGCGACCGTTGACTGAGCCTCCATGGCGGCGTATCTGCTCTGAGCTTTATTCAAACCCGTGTAAATCTCCACATACCTGTTTCACTTTCACATTGGCTGGATTCCGTAGATTTAGACGATTTAAAGCGAGACCTGCTTTCAGGAGCCGCATGTTAGCAGACTGTACAGGTGAGTGTGTGTGAAGAAAAGCCGCGACGCTTCCCGGCGGTGAGCTGCAGAGATGTCAGACTCAAAGTCACGCCGGCTGAGCCGCAGAGTCCACTTCCGGGAACGAGGCACGCGAGGGTTTGCAGACTTTCTCAGTTGCATATTCTCACAGCGCCACACAGCGGCGCGGAGGAAGCGTTCAGGAAATCTCATTCAAAGATTGTTTTATTTATTTATTTATTTATTTATTTATTTATTTATTTATTTATCAACTGAAAGAATCATAATAAAGGTATAACATGACAAATCCTCCCAAAGTGCGTTAAAAAAAAGGAAGCTTTTGTAGTGTGTATATATTCAACATTCACACACTAATTCACACACTACGGGCAATTTAGGAACGTCAGTTAGCCTAATCTGCATGACTTTGGACTGTGGGAGGAAACCAGAGAACCCGGAGGAAACCCACCAAGCTGGGGGAGAACATACAAAACACAATGCACACAGAATTAGGGAATCGAACCCGAACCCTGGAGGTGCAAGTAGACAGTCAGTTAGCAGTGCTAAATATACACATATACAGTATGTATACAGTATATATGTATCAGTCAGCCAGAAAATGTATACACACTTGTAAAAATAATATGATGTATATTATATAATAAATATAATATTAATAAAATTATCGTATTAGTATCATATGTATGTAACTTATAGCTAATTTTATATGCAAATAATTATCTATTTTCCCCCTTGAAGTGTGTATACATTGTACAGTAGCTGACTCTGTATGTACTGTAGACAGATAGATTATAATTGAAGTGGGTGTTGTAGAACAGGGAAAACACTCCAGTTTGCAATGCAGTGGAGCTCCAGGGATAAGTTTGAGAACCTCAGCAATAGAGCCACTGCCCGAGATGCCACAGCACCTAAAGCTGTGAACCTAAAGCTGCAAGATATACTTGAGGCATTCAATTCAAACCAGGACTTGTGGTGAAATTCAATCTGAATGAGGACCTAAAACAAATTGTAGTCCTCCTTCACAGAAGAAAAAACAAAACCCCCACCCGGACTTTGTACCATGTGCTTTTTTTCAGTTTTACGGATATGTTAATCCTAGTCATTGCAAAACTAAACTCTGGACCATCTGAAAATGCCAATGAGCCTACAACATACTGTATGTCCTGGGACTGCGGGTGGAAACCAGAGTACCCGGAGGAAACCCACAACATGGAGACACGGGCTGCTTTACTGGCATCATAAACAATCAATTGTATAAATTCAGACATGGATGTTTTGAGACCACCAGATGGAGCCATAACACCTTACATTAAGGAAGAAATACTGTATGAAGTGGTTTGGGCATTGCTGGCTCAGGTTTAGGTTTCTCACCAACCATGCAGGAGGCCAGAGGTCAATTCCCACCCTATGCCCAAACCACTGCCACATGATGGAGTGTCAATCCCAATATGGTATAAAAGAGGAGGCTGTGTGCGGATCGGATGGTCCACTGTGGCGACCCCTTGATAGGAGCAGCTGAAAGACTAACAACAACAACTGTATGAGGTGATTTGTAATATTATGCATTATACAGGGATTTATACTTATGCACATGTTTTAAAGTAAGTAGTGCACGTTACACATACTAACACTGTTCATATTACATTAATATACCTAGGGGGACACGTAGGATTCAGATTTTGTGTCGTATCAGGCTTTAGTGTGTTTTAAGTGCTGCAACTGTAACATTAGTCGCACCCGGTCTAATGTCAATGAAACTTTATTGTGTCAAGATGAATTCATGGATGTCACTCCGGTTAAAGTGGCTAGTGCCGCCGTCTTGCACCTCCAGGATCCGGGTTCGATTCCCATTCAGTTAAGTCTGTGTGCATGGTTTGGTGGGTTCCCTCCGGGTTTCTTTCCAAAGACATATGCAGATTAAACTAACTGCTGTTCCCAAATGAGCAGAAAAGCCAGCGATGTGGTCAAAAGCCAGCTGCAAACTGAGAGGAGCAGATGAACCTAGCATGTAACGTGTAATGACTTTCACCTGTGGTGGCTTAGGGGAAAATGATTAATGTGTGTCTTCATGTGCCTGCAGAAAAGAGGGAGCCAGTAACTTGAAAACTGGCTTAAAACCGCCATTAAGCTGCTACATCACTCACAATGTGCATTTGTGCAGTTTTCCTCGCCAGTTGGCCAGTGGAACATGAAATTGCTTTTGACCAGCAGCATCCGCAGCAGGACTGGAGTGGGATCAGCCTCCCTCCCTCACATCCCTCCAGCCAGATAGTGACCCAGTGGCAGAATTCCATTAACGCCTCTACAGGCCCAAAGAGCCTCTTCAACTCTACTGTAGCTAGACTGTTTGGAACCAACTTTTTTTTTCAATGATTATTTTTCCATTTGCTGATTTGTGACCCTGTAATTAAATGCTGGACAGGAATACAACCAGAGTCTCAAAGGTGTAACTACAACACTGATCATCCACTGTAAATGAGCTCTTGCAAAAGAATACAATCGCTATTGCTTAATAATACACCTACACAATAGTGTTCATTTGCACTATTGTCAAAAATCTTTTATCTAAAACTTTAGTCACAAGCAGTCAACATACACAATAACAGGCACATACAGACCGTCAACCTGTTCTATTAAAATACATTATCTTATTAACGAGGCCTTGTAGGGATATAATAATACAGTCGTCTTTATTGTGTCTTTCATTTCTGGGGAAAGAAACAAACAAACCGAGAACAGCAGAAACAATCCAACACAAAACAAACAACCTGAACATAGGATTATGAAAAATAATTGTATAAAAAGGGTTTTCAGTTGTAGTTCTATACAAGTGGGCACAAAGAGTAATACTTTTTCCCCAAAATGGATGGCCATAACAGTCAGTTCCACACGGGTACATGTTCATAAGTGCATTTTAGAACATCTCTAATAGTTTTGTGCTCATTGTCATTAAATTACACATTCAAGAATACATAAAATAGGTAAAAATCCAACCTAAGCTTTCATTGTCAAAAGATGAAATAGTGTTTCGTCAAATATTTTACTTAATTATATTCGGTTACACTAGTTATTAAGAATTAACTTTACATGTGAAAGGTTGCACACAGCTTGTATCCTTTCTGGAACTTTTTTTTTCCTTAAACAGAAAGAATAAAGTAAAGCAGTAAAAAATGACTAACAAATCTGGATGAGAAAAAGAAAAGAAGGAAAAAAAAAACTCGGGAACAAAGAAGAACAAAAGCACTGGCATGAAAAACATCAGGCAGATGTTGCAAGCCAGAGGGTTTTATTTCAGTTTGTAAACTTCATGTTACTTCTTCATGCTGGAGCCTTGGAAGTTGAGCTCAGAAATGTGCGTTTTCTTCTCACCTTCTGCTGGTTTCGCTTTTTGTCCCCTAGAGAACAAAACAAAATGTTTATTAATTCATCTTCAATACCAACAAAATATTGTAAAGAAAAATGTTTAGATTTAAAGACAAAGCTCACCAAGTGAAATTATCAACTTAATCGTGATAAATATTTACATTACATAATAGATGGAAAAAGGAAAAACATCTTATTGCTTCATATTTAAAAACTAATTTTCATTTTTATTTTATACCACACCTGCTAAATTCTAAAGTCTGATTGGTCAGAAGGATATTACATTTTTACAGTAATATAAGAAATTCTGAAAGAAATATAAGAAATCCATGTCCTGCAGAGACGCGCAAATTCATTGTCGTGTACAATTTTAGATCATGATGCATAAATACTCTTTATACTAAATGTGCTCATTCTAATAAAGTCAGTTCTATAAGTACATGGACAGGGACACAATTTTGTCAATATGCAGTCAAAAGTTATGCAGATGCAAGTGAATGAGGCCATCATTTAGCTAAAAATAAATAAATAAAATAAAATAATAATAATAAAATGTTATTCATCATAGAAATAGCCAGATCTTTAGTAGCCAAATAATCAGTTTTGTGCATTTCTTAAAAGGAGGAATGCACTGATGAGTTCAGCAACACCATCATCAAGTGCTTAAAGGCCACAGAAAAAAAAATTGTCAAGCTGCAAACATCAAGTTGCGAACCTCTAATAACACTCAAGGAAGGAAAGGTTTGATTGATCGGGATAGAAAAGATAAAAAGGGTGCCGAGCTTTAGAACAAAATTATGTGTATATCCAAATCTTACAGAAACACATCATCGCTGAAACATGACTGAGGCAGTGTTATAGCACAGTCATGTATGGCTTCCAAAGGACCTGGGTCACTACTGTTTACTGATGATGTCACTGCTGATAGTAGCAGGACGTATTCCAAATTATACACAGCTCAACTCTTCTTGCAGCCTTTGACCTTTAGTCAAAGGCTGCAAAACACACAGGAAAGTACGGATGGAAAATGTCCCAAAACATATCGCCGGAGTAATTTAAGAGCTTCTTAAGGTGAAAAATTATTTTCAATTTTCAATGGCCAAGTCTGTCCTCATCCCAGTTAAAAATGCTTTTCTTTACTGACATTAAAACCGAAGCATAAAGACCCACAAACAAGCAGCAACTGCAGTAAAATCCAATCATAGCAAGGGAGGAAACTCAGCATTTGTTGATGCAAAATGCAACAATCTTGTCACTGTTCAAATACTTATGGACCTAACATTACGTTTTTGTTTCCATAGTAACAACATATAATAATAATAATAATAAGAAGAAGAAGAAGAAGAATAAACACTTTGAACTGATATGAAATGCCATATCAGTTATTGTGACATTTTGGCAAGATCATTTTTGTCTTATTAATGTGAAAAGAGAACGAAGATGTTTGTGAGGGACGGACTGTTTTTGATAACTTCTTTTAGAGAAATAGGACATTAAATGTTAATTAAACCTGTTAATGTGTAAAAAGAATTATGTAATTCCTTAATAAATAAAAAAACCTGTTGGTGTTAAAAAAAAAAAAGTTGCTGTGGTGCAAGAGAAATAAATAGACCACTTCAGCAGGATGTGATGTTATAGGAAAATAATCAACTTCACTCATCCACTGATTATTTCCTTGTAAGTACACAAAATGTACTTACTTTACCTTCTGACTCTCAAATCACACAATTCTTTTGTGAAAAAAAAAATATATAAATGGAAATGTCCATGTGTGAACCTGTGTGTGTGCTCGGGGCCGGTGATGGCTGCTCGGTGAACCTCTCTGGCTCTCGGGGCTTCCAGACGGGACAGCCGTGCTGCAGGCTGAAATTCAGAGACCTTCTGGTGCCACTCATCATCGAAGGCCTGGGCTTCAGCTACAAGGTCAAAAAGACAAGAGTCGAAGATCGGGGGAGATTTTAGAGCTCTCTGGGTTTTTTTGCATAATACTTAAAAAAATAATTTTAAAGAGAAGAATCATTTTACAGAGAACTGTTTGATTTGCTCAGTTAAAAAACTTGACCGGCTCTATTAATTCTACCTGTAAATGTATTGCCAAGATATAACATTTCACTCTTGTCTCTTCAACGGCTGAGGCAGAAAAGTAAATTTATTGCAAACTGGAGACACACTTACTCTCATCCATGTTCTGAAAGTCCTGGTTGAGCTCTTTTTCTCCTGTCTTTTTGTTATGTTTCTTCTCAATAACGTGTCCCCTGTCGTTGATGTGGTGACCTATGGACATCTTTTCTACCCCACTCTCTGTGTCTCTCAGAGTCCGTCTTGTCTCCTTAATCTACACATACATTGCATTTAAACACACAGATAAAATGTCTTCTACAGAGCTATGAAGTAAAAAAAAAATAGTTTCAATATTTTGACCTCTATTTATCGGGACTTACCCCTCCGGGGACGCAGCGTGTCTGGCTCGAGGCCTGGAACACTTTGGCTGGCTCGTCTCCCACTTTAGAGTAAGTCATGACAGAGGAGGAGCTGAATGCGTGCGCGCTGGAGTCGGACGGCATGTTCCCCTAAAACACACGGTTTAGAGAAAAAGCGCGTAAAAACACAAATCAGACGAGACAGATGAGCTGCAACAGTGACGACGGCACTTACAAAGTGTCTGTGCATATCATCCATTCTGGTCCTCATGCCACCCATCATGTTGTCCACATTGTCCATCATGGCAAAAGGGTTCCTGAAGAAATCCATGTCCTGCAGAAACACGTAAATTAATCGCTGTGTATGATTTTAGATAAAGATGCATAAATACTGTACATTACAACACCACACAAAATACAAACAAGTATTTATTACACATTTATTAATGCCAAAACACCCTTTTACGCAAAGAAAATATACGTTCCTCGTATATATATTCCTCGTTGCTACACTAACTGATACTAACTAATAATTGACAGGGAAAAATATCATATGCAAAAATATATTCACAATATATAGAATAATATATTACAATAAATTAAAAAATACATATATTTTGAGAATACAATATATTGAGAAATATATAAAAATATATTCAAATGTATATCTTAATGTATGAAATTTTATATTCAACAATATACTTCATAATATATTGAATTTGATTGAATATATCTTTTTATATATATATATTTTTTTTCACAATTCGCTTATATGCTATTTTTGTTAGAAAAAATGGTCTTTATAGGCATTAATCAGAGCACAAGTGAAAGTGTGTATATAATTCTTAAGCATAAAGTTTCAATAAAACAATTATAAGTATAAATATAATGGTTTTATAGTTTTATATATTTCCATATATATATATATACAGTACTGTGCAAAAGTCTTATATTATCCATATTATCTGTAATATATTATCCATGTTATCTATAATTTTGTTATATAAGTTTATGATGTCTGTATTATTATGTACAAGATAATTCTCTACAAAGATACACTAAAATCAATCAATAAATAACATTACAGAAGAATATTTGCATGTCTGTAAAGAAAGCGACATATTACATGACAGACCAGTTTTCAGATGGGAAAAAAAAAATCAATAATGTAGACTCCTGGGTTTGGCACGAAAATAGAAAGGAGCGAGTGTGACAAAGTTAATTCTAATATTGCACTATACAGTATTTTACAATATATTGCCATATTTTTTCTTTTTTCCGGAGGGTGGTCATCCTCTTTCATTTTCATGACTCTTGAGCGTTGTTTAACCTCTTAGACCTTTGTCAGGAGCAGCTTTTCATATACATCACCACTATGGTATTAGAGCACTCACTCACTACCTAGTGCCTTAACTGTGCGTACTTCAAAGCATTCCCTTCAACAGCCTGCTGCAGAGAGTGGATCTCGTCATGCTGTTAATGATGCAGCACTGAAACACACTGACTTACAGTACGGTAGCACGACTGTGAATTTAAATCAAAACCAGAGCTGCTGTACAAAAATGATGGAAATGTTCCTCATGATCGGAGTTCATTCGCTGTGACTACATGTACAGTACTAACCGAGGGTGCACATTTTCGCCTGAGCCGGGAAGGGCGTTCTACAGCCTGGTATTTCCAGCTGGCATGGCGTGTTTGCTTCAATGACAAAGTTCACAGGTACAGATTTAACCAAGGCAACGTACTGTACCTTTAAACCGAATCAAACCACAACAAGACTTTCAAGTTTTGCCAGATTAATGCTATGAATTCTGTGTATGAAGTATTCCTTTTGCAATTGAGTTTAAATTGCAGTAAAATCAGAGTCTGAGCTGAGAAAAATCCACAGATGCCACGGCCATCTGTATCTAGTGACTCCAAGACGACGCGACTGGCATGTCTATTTACACTACTGTTGGCCAACTGCGAATATACTCGTCTACGTGCACAGAGCTGAGCGAATATTTCTATGCTCAAGACGTGTCGCTTCACCCGCTAGCGGTGGTTAGCGTGGTAAAAGTAACACCTGTGATTTTTACAAAAGTTACTAAATATCGGGGTACTGTACATAATATAAAATTCTCTCTCTTCACTCCCGAACTGCTTTCGGACCAATTTTTACGCGGTCATCTGAAAGAGTTGTATTGCAGCACAGGAATAAAGGCACCTCTCCTCTGGGACATGGATGAGAAGAAAGTAGTGTGTGTGTGTGAACAGGTGTCTGTGTGTGTGCATATATAAGAAGCATGCGGAGTGCTGAGAGGGCCAGAGTCTTGCAAAATTGGTGGCTGTCATTGGGGATTATCTTGGCATTACGCAGCGAAGAGGATCTGTTTTCTTCAAACTAGTCGTGGCAACGCTGCATCAGCTCTTCAGAAAGGTCACCCTGCTGTAAAACTATCAACATGTAAAAGAGAGCTTGGGGCTAATCTTGCCCCGTGGGAGAAGGGCACTGCCATCTTCTATCTGCAAGAGTATATTTTTAAAGAGTGTGTGTGTGTGTCGAGTTCATGGCCAGTTTCTGCCGTGCCACATCACAGCATCGGGTTTCCACTCACACCCGGACGCTTTTCGCTGGGCAGAGGACGGTGAGTCAGAGCACCCCGAAATACACGGTGCTTTCATTTCAGGAAATTAGAGGAAGAGGAGTTCTGAGAAACAGAACATCAGCGAGCCTCAGATGCGACCTTACCTCATATCTTATGATGCGTGATTCACAAAGTAAGCAGCGTACCACATCGGATCAGACACTATTTTCATGCTCGGTTATGTAAGCATGTTGAGCAAGAAATCAGTATGGAATGGTCATGCTGAGTGCAATATGATACTCCTAATTCAGTCTGGAACAGCATGTGTGTGTGTGTGTGTGTGTGTGTGTGTGTGTGTGTGTGTGTGTGTGTGTGAGAGTGAGAGAGAGCACCACTGCGGTGATGCACAAGAGGATAGCGAAGCCCCGTACACAGCTACAGACACACAACCACATGTATCCATTAAAACACACACACACACAGCAGGTCGCAGGTCTGAAACGACTCTATTACACCTAATGACCACTTTAATATCATAAATAATTTAATAAATACTCAGAAAAAGCCTTTCTCTGGATCATTACTGCAGTGATTAATATGTTTCGACATTTACTTTATTAACCCTAACTGATGCCCCGAGTCGCTTCTCATTTCTTACACAACCATGTTGGAAGATCATGTGATCATGGAAAAGACGTTACGGTGTTGCAGAAAGGTTCAATCATATTGGCCTCCATCAAGCAAAGAAAACAACCAAGGAGATTGATGAAATGACCGGAATTGGATTAAGAATTGTGGAAGTATATTGCTGAACTGAGGATGGGAAAAAGACAATTGTGAACGATTTCGATCACAAAAACACTTCGTGATCAGCATGGCTCTAGTGTGAGGCGGTCGTACGCATGAGGGTGCAGCTCTTGATTAGGGGTTGGAGAGCGATTTGGGCTACAGCCTCGTTCTAGAAGCTGACATACAGTAGGTTTGTAGCTTGGCATAGGCATAAATAAACAACACTGAAAACTCATAGCCGATTCGAAACAACTTATAAGCAGTGATTACATAGTTGAAGTGCTGTTTAAGATGACAACATAATCAGATGTGTTTTCATGATGAACGTGCTTAAAGCAGTCAGCTGTTCTCTCCTGTACAGTGGAACGTACAAACCTATTTTCACCCACGCTGCGACCAACGGTTAGTGTAATCAACGCTTATTGGAATCTTAATAGTAATAGACATTTACGCCTCTTGTCCAATCAGATTGCTCAGTCCAAACTAACTGTAACATAAAGTTGTTGAAACAATGCCAGGGTGGCATAAATGAGGTTTATAAAGGTGGTACACCTGTTGTTTGGCCTTACTGACTAGCAAAAAAACCCAAACACCATTATAGCAGAAACACCTCATACACACTGTGAAGCACAGCAGTGGGTTAGTGAGGCTGTGAGTTTATAGATTCGGGCTTGTTTTGCAGTCACACTAACCTGGGCACCTTGCAGTCACTGAGTCGATCATCAAGTCAAGTCAAGTCACTACTAGCTAGCTAAGACACCTAATTAGCTGAATAGCTGAGACAAAACTAATTTAAACGATAAGTTAACAATACTATACAAAAGACTGCGACCGACAACATAAACTGCACGTGCAAAATACTCAAACAGGAGTAACAACACAACAACAACATGACACAATCTCCTCTACAGACCAGAGTAGTCCTAGAGGCAAGTGGGAAGCCATCCGTTCGACAGCTAAAACTCTTTCAAAATCAGGTCAGGCTTGAATCGGCATAACGCTCTGAAGCACACCAGTGAATCTACATCAGAATGACTAAAAAATTAAAGTTTTGGAATGTCCTAGTCAATGTCCAGACCTCAACCCGACTGGAATGGCACAGTGAAAATGGCAATAAATGGCATGGTAAAAAAAGTTATACAATATGTTGTTTGTCTGAGGTTGTATTTGCCTAATACTAACTAAGACCTACTACTGTACACCAAGTGATTTTTTATTATGTTTTCACACACACACACACATACTTTTGTACATAACTGTATGCACACACACACATGGAAGCCAAGAGAGGTACTAAAAGGGGTGGTAGCTCAGTGGTTAAGTGGTCTACTGAACGCTGCCTCTGTTGGGCCCTTGAGCAAGGCCCTTAGAGCGTCTGCCAAATGCTGTAAATATACGTGTAAATGAACGTGTAAATTTAGCCACCTGAAGCTGCTTATAGCGAGCCAGCTGGCCATCATAAGACCTCAGGGTTGCACAGACATACTCCACCAGCACAGCTGCACCCACTGACCATTTTCAAAAGGAAAAAAGTTACTGTAACTATTACTGTAATTATAAGTATTAGTGTCGAAAATGTTGAAAAGATCAGAGTATCATTTATCTTTGGGGTCTTGACTAAATCAGCTGTCTGTTTTTAAAACCATCCTTAAAATCAAGTATTAATAATAATACTATTAATAATCGTTCAAACATTACGCTGTAAAACAGGACAGAGCATGCTTTTTTGTGAACTTAGAGGTTGTGCGGCTTATATGAGGTCATTGCCTTAACTAGGTCTTAACTACCCCTGGCTTGATTACGTTCCTACTGTACACCGTCATATGTTTTATTCTTCTTATACAACAGCGCTTTGTCCATGACTGCAATACTCTTAATAAAGCGTGATGTAAACCCTGTCATCTGATTATATTTACATTACAGCAGCTATTAACAATCATTTCTTTCACCCTTTTATACTGTTTTATTCCTTTGAAGTTACTAAAAAAAGAAAAAAACACAGCTTGACCTGAAAATGAAGAAAATTAACAGTTCTCCTTTGATCCTTATATACTTTAGCACTGACATACAACTACACTGCATCAACAAGCGCACAACAACTCAATTTATTTGAGTTAATCCATTTATGCAAAGCGTCCAATCACCAAAGTTACTTACAGTAATAAAAAAAAATTTTTATATAGAAATGAGACTAGAGTCTCTAGAGTAATATAAACTTCTCCTCCATTACTACTGACATTATACAGTACTGTACTGTGCAAAGGTCTTGCTCCACCCCTTATTGCTTCATATTAAACTAAATTAAATGATGCAGATTAAATAAAGACACTGTGACAGGCTGCAAAGTGCCTAAAGATAAAATTTAACCTGCAACCTCGTTTCCCCTCTTGCCTGTTCCAGCCGCTCATCATGCAGCATGAATGACTCAAGCCTGTTGCACAGTACTGTAGATAATTAAGCAAAACCTGGTGACCAACCAGAACCAAAAATACATCAGTGCTGTGGTATATTCAAAAAGAAAAATAGGAAAATCTGTTTTATTAATGCCCCCTTTATAGAGAATTTGTAGGGTTAATCATATTGCAGAACTACGTAGCTGAATATGTGCCTGTAATTTTCAGAGAGGGCATAACATAAAGAGAGGGAACATTTTACTGTAGTTGGAAGAAATGAGCGGACACACCAATAATCAATCAGAACCACATTTAAAATATCTGCAAAAGCTTTCCAAAATTAACGGGATGTCAAATCATGATTGTCTGCTTAATCAGAAAACAAACCAAAAACTTTATCTGCCAGCAAGAGGAAAAAAGAAACAGAAAAAAAAAAAAAAAAGCCAAAGTCTAGCCTACACGTCAACAGTCCAGTGTGCCGAGTTCCCGGGAGGGTCTTTAGTCCAGTTGAGTGGGAAAGCAGTGTGTCAGTGGAACTATGTTGTCCAGCCAGCTAAAAATACCCTCAAGGCTAAACATAGATTTGCACCAAGACCCCCCGCTGCACTCGTCTCCCTACAGTGTTCAATAAGCCTCACTAACTGCTTTGCCAGGGTAGAGGCTCGGGTTACACCGTGGCCGTTTTCCATCACGACCTTGTTCAACTCCCCGTGCTGGCATTGTTATTTCAACTGCTGCTATGTCCAGATGGCACAATGCTACCCGGACATGTGTGTCGCTCCTTTCACTCATCAGCCAGGACAGAGCGTCATGAGCAGGATCTGACGAGCAGGACTGCGGTGCTGGATTTGGGATATTCCCCATGGGAGTCGTGAACATCTGGAGCGAAGCGCATTGCTCACAGGACGAGTAAAGTGAACAAATGCTCTGCACTCCAACATGTTTTCAAAAAGACCCACAAACACACACACACATACACACACACACCAACTGTCATGCAGTGTAATGGCTCAGATGACAAGAGGACATCCACTCTGTTATATGTCTGAATTAGGGCAGTGATGGCATACCAGTGTGACTGTAAAGCATGATAAGGAAAACTAAAATAGTCCACAGTCACACATTTGCTCGTGCACACAGATGACGTGCAGCTGCAATAACGCTATTTTCAAGTGTGTGTGCTGTAAAGTTTGCCACATACTATTGTAAAAAAAAAAAAAAAGGTGGTTTAAAGGGATGACTTACTATATTTTAAAATACTAATGCGTTGTAGCAAAGACTACTTTGGATATACGATAATATATATTTCTCCATCCACACAACATATGTGTATGTAAACTGAAATAGTCACACAACTTCAAAGAATAGATTTTTTCTGAATGTTTATAATGAGGAAGTACTGTATAAATAAGGGTTAATGTTAGCGCTCGGTACTCACTCTGTGCTCGTTGCGAGGGGCAACGCCTGTGCGGGCCTGACCTTCTCCCCTGTACGCTCTGTCCCGGCCGTCTGTGATACTGGGCATGAAGCCGTGGTTGAAGGGATCCGAGAAACCCCTCAACATGTGCTGCATGCGTTCGTTGTGCATACGGAAAGGATCACTAACGCGCACACACACACACACACACACACACACACACACACACACACACACACACACACACACACACACACAGTACCATACAGTAGAAAACAGCAAACAGACATTAGTTAGTGTGTGATTTCTTTAAGCACTAAGGGTACAGTACAGTATACTGTAACACAACAAAATGCATGTCACTCATACTGTATGCAGGGATCAGCTACTGTATAGGAGACAGATAAAAGATGTACAGGACAGAAGAAGGAGGAAGGCCTACCTTGCTGAGCTAAATATAAAACAAAAACAAAGGAGAGAAAGGAGAAGGGAAAAACACAGATTTTGAAATATGATCTAAATAGTACAGCGCAATACATACAGTAGTATATCATCTAGTTTGCTGTAAGGGAAAACGCACTATAAGCTAAAAATCTGAACAAAAATGTCTTTGAAATGTGGTACAGTAAACCCCACTTAAATGCAAATGATGTGCTGGACATGTCTGAGCTAAAAAAAAGGAGAAACGATAAAAAATACTTGTGTGTCAACGGCTGTGGAAATCTGTCAACTAGACCTGTTGGGCAGGTGCTGTTTAAACGTACAAAACACAAGCATCACACACATCAGCACGCTGGTGCCTTTGTCATGTCTGGACTTCTTATTTTGCACTGATATTTCAATTATGAACTAATTTAAAATAGATTTACGTACAATGTAGGTACAATATTTGTCATGTGTCATGTTGCACTTAATTGTTGTGTACTGCTTGAACAAGCTGCCATAATGAAATGTCTTACAGGTAAAAGTGTTTGTGTATGTGATAAACTAGCTGTAAATTTTTTGTTGTTGTAACATTTAATGCTTGACAAAGGTTTCCTAGTTTAGATGGTAAAAATACAAGTTATTGGTTTTGACATCTGTAATATGACTACTGCATTGAAATGTAGATCAATTTAGAGGAAATGTGAAAGGATAAAAAAATAAACCTGAAATCTGTACATAAATGAACTTTACTTTGCTTACCATATCTTTGAATATAATAATATTTTTTAAAAAATGAGAGCAGAAAGACAAGATGAGAAATGATACAGAAGTTGGAGAAATAATTAGCCTGATATACTGATCAGACAGATTAACTGCTGGAACCACTGAGCGGACAAAATTAGGTTCCCAAACTGAGCCTTCAAAAGTAAGCCCTCAAACTCTCAGTTTATGTGTAGAACTTTAAAATCTAATCATCTGAATAGAAAGATGTGGAGTAGTTGATCAGGACACAAAATATCACTGTGTTAAGACAATCTTCACTTTCAAATGTGATAACACAGTGTGACTAGGTTTGGACGGCTGTGCCCGAAATATGCTTTTAGTTCATGGAAAATACTGAAATAATAATAATAATAATAATAATAATAATAATAATAATAATAATAATAATCTCAGCATTTGGTATGTGTCAAAATTACTTGCTAGTAAATGGAGTTCAGATATCATTATATCATTTATTAGGAAAGTTTATTATGAATTTGTCTCTGTTGCATAAATGTGACTGGGAATCTCCCTGAGGAGGTGATTAATAAGACATAAAAGATAAAATTAGCACACACAAACACACACACACACACACTCACAGAGAGAGAGAGAGAGAGAGAGAGAGAGAGAGAGAGCAGAAAAAATATACAGAGATTCAGAGAAACAATAAAAAACTCAGAGATAGTGAGACAGGAATAGAATGAGAATAAAAATGAGACAGTGAAACAAACACACACACACACACACACACACACACACACACACACAATGTGTGCATACAAAGTCAGCCAAAAAATCTATCTATCTATCTAATAAAGAATGCGAGTTATCAGTGAGTCAGTCTGAGCTGACATAGTAATCAGTGTATTCCAGTGAATATGATTAAGTTCACTCAAACGGCGCTTCGCGAACTTTCTGTGCGCCTCTAGCGCGCGCTCAGCCACCCTGCTCGTGCAGTAGAAGCCCGCTCGCGCGTACCTCTCTAACCTGTCACTCTAACAAACAGGGGCTGAGCTCCTAATAATAACGCTAATAACCTCACTAATAATAACAACGACAACAGTCAAATACGTACTTAAATCAATGTAAACAAACATTACGGACAGGGGTGACACACAGAAACACCGAAAAACATTATGTCAAACTTACGAAAAGAAGGGGTCATCTTCAAAGTCCCTGAGAAGGCTGTTGAACATCCTCACACGTTAGAAATAAACAGTTTATATAAAAAAATACTAATCAGTGCTTTGAGTAGTGTAATTCTCCTGTTCAGATTATGACGCTGCCCCTGACACGGGATAATGCACTTATAACTGCGACTCGCTTTACATTAAAGAAGCTCTGTTGTCATGTGAACGACCACGTGATATCAATCCAGGCATCTCATTGGCTGGTCATTACCGGTTCCTGCCCCCTGCTGCTTTTAGCGTTGGTCAGTGTTGTGTATGTGTTGCCATGGTAAAGCTGGCGTACCTTCCAGAAAGGTCTAAATGGAGAAAGGTTTAGGTTATCGCAGTTATTAGGCTTTGTGATAATAAACCTAGTCCTTTTAGTCATCATTTATACTTGTTTGGTTAGGTTTGTGTTAAAGATGTGTTCATCTTAGTAAATGTTTTCACTCGTATACATGAAATTAGGCACAAAATGCTTTTCAGGGCTGTAAATGTGTCTCATGGAAAGAAACTTTAAGCCTCTACAGTCGCATTAAAAAATTTCTAACTTGTACAAAAAACATAAAGGATTACTAAAATTAAAATCAACAACTAACAGAGATCTATACAGTACCATGGGAAAAATTGCTGGGAAAAAAAAAAAAAAAACAACTTTCGAGGTCAACATGCATGACTGTACATTTTATACACACTCATACGTTTTATACACACACTGTGGATCCTGGTTTCCCAAGTTTTGGGGAAAAAGTGGTCTCTTTTTTTTATGTGGAATTATTGGGAAAAATGTTTAACTTTGAGGGGGGAAAAACTAATAAAGTATAATCAATGCTAATGCTAACAACGCCCTTCTCTTTAGTCCCTAGCAAGCATTCAGTTGATGTTTTCCTTTCTGGCTTCTTCTTCATTGTTTAACAGCAGTTGGTATCTAGTTATTTTTCAACATGTTTCGCCTCAGTACTGATCTGCATTGTTAGCTGGAGCTCTGTAAGTTGCCTCACAGCAAACCAAGAGTATAGATCTCATTCTCCTCAGCGTTCCTGTCCTAGCCGGTTCTTCTACCACAATCTTCCTAAAAAAAATAAAAATAAAAATAAAAATCAACATTAATTGCTTTCCTTTCCCTGATCAGTGATTCCCAATTCTTAAAAGACTTTTAACATTACCTTCCATTCTCCTCTATTCTCCTGCTATTCCAAGTTCTTGGATCTGTGACATCATATCTAGCCGCTCCTTCGGGATCTACTGTTATATCACATGCTTCGTTGATGGTGATTATTTGATTCTTAAGGTCCTCTTCAATTATTTTTTTTCTGGGTGGAGCTTGTTGTATTTTCCATTGCACTATCCACTCATACCATTTTAAAGAATAACATTAGGACCACCTAGGTTTTGAGTTTGACTTTTTGCCACCAGAGCACCTTGCCCCTCAAGGCACACTTCCAAGACCTCTGGGGTGTGCTGTGATGTCTGGCACCAGAACATTGGCAGCAGATCCTTTAGGTGCTTGATTAAGATCTGGGGAGTTTGGAAGCCAAGTTGTCAGCATTGGTCTCTTTGTCTCAATGCCACAGCATTGAGTTTTATTAGTGACTTGTGCTGCATTGGCTTTTCTGTGGGAACGGACCACACAAGATGGCTTTTATTTCCCATTAGCATAGGTGAGCCTTGGATGCCCATGACCGTGTTACCAGTTTACTGGTGTATAATTGATAATGCCAATCTGTTAATGTTATGTGGCAATAATGTTATTAGTCATCAATGTATGTTGCCTTGGTATGTGGGTGTTGCATACCAGACAACACCTCCCCATACATGTTCAGTCATTAGCGGTTTTCAAATATTTCTTGGATGGTTTCTTTTCATTTGAAAGACCTTGAGTTGGTTGAGGTCACACTTGAGAAGTGTCCATGTATCCAAACCATATAAGACAGGAGAGTGTGAATCCAGTTCTGATGGACTTCACCACAATTTGTAATTTGTCAACACTAATACACCCACTAAACCTGGCAATTAAAAGATTTGTTAGATCACCTGTGTTTGGGCAGAAAAATCAGGAAACTGTCATAGACATTCGCTCTCCAAGACTGGATTTGAACAGCCATGACAGAAGAACTTTTACCAAAGTACAGATACCAAGGTATATAGTACAGTACCATGCTATTTATGACAGTAACATGATACTTATTTGTTGATCTAGTACAGCACTACACTTTGATTCATGGGTCTACTGTGGCACATACTTTAGTTTAACAGTACATGGATCTACTATTATCTGAATAACAAGTACAAAAATACCATAATAAATACTGACTGAACTTTTTAAGCCACTGTGGCACTTAGTAAGTACCATGGCATTCACCAAAGTACAGTGGTACATACAATAGTACTACCACAGTACCTGATGCTGAGGTTTTATTACTGTAACTGGCACATATTGTTTAAATTGCACATGTAGGAAGATTAACTCTTACTCTATATAAAGGTACTGATTAATGTTGTATCTATTCACAAGAGTTTCATTCGTACCACTGCTGAACTTAACTCTCGGATCATCTTTGAAAATCCCCTTAGTCACAGTTGATTGCCTCCTACTGTGCTACAGAATGATCTTTCTGACTGGTTTGCTCCTAGTATTTTTAGAGTCTGGATTGAATGATCTTTGTGAAAACCTTGCCAACAACTGAGACATGTTCAATCATGTGTTCCTAATAACAACTGCATACAGAGAACATATCTCATCGGCCAAGCTTGTCCAAGTGAACTGTGGATTAGGTCGTGTCATTGTGTCTACTTAAGGAAGTGTGAAGCATGCATGTAAGGAAATCCAGCACACAAGAGTGACAAAACTGAAGGCAAGATACACCACCTACTGGAGGAAAGACACAAACATACATCACACAACATTTTTTTTTCCTTTTACATATTTAAAAATATATATTTAATTAGTTATGGGAATGAAAATATTGTAAGCAATTTTGTTGGATGTCAAGAGACATTTGGGAGCAATTGTGTGAGTTCCCATGTGCCACCAAAACAGCATTAAACTTTGGAGGCATGGTCTGAAGGTGTGCTGTGGTATCTGACACCAATGCTTTAACAATAGATGCTTTAAATCCTGTACGTTGTGAGGTGGGGCCTCCATGAATTGGCCTTGTTTAACCAGTACTTCCCATAGATGCTCAACTAGATTGAGATCTGGGGAGTTTGGAGACTAAATCAAACACCTTGAATTCTTTGATATGTTCCTCAATACATTTCTGAACACTTCTGCAGTGTGACAAGGAGCCACTTGCTGAAGAGGCCACTTCTACCAGAGAATACCATTTCCATGAAGGAGTGTACTTGGTTTGCAAGTTAAGGTATGTGGTATGTGTCAAAGTAACATCCACATGAATGGCAGAACCCAAGGTTGCCCAAGTAGATATGTGGACAGAGAAGAACAGTGACACAAATACAAGATCAGGATCAAACATACTTCACCACCATGACACATTGGCCTAGAAACTTTGCATTAAGAATTATGAGGACATCAGACAGAAAAACACATCTGTGCTATAATTAGGGAATCTTTACAGAATCTGTGCAGTGGGACACAAACATGTCCTGAGGTCAGTAGCTTTTACCAGTCTGATTAACTACATGATGGAAGAGAAAACAAGAATATGTGGCATTTTATTTCTAAAATCATCAATAAACAGTAAATAAACAATCATAAGATAAACAATCTACCATATGATGTAAAACACAATACAATACTAGAAACAGAATACAGTTTTCAAAAAAGAAGAAAAACTGAATTTTATCTACTAGGTGGGTGTAATTCTTTTTTCTTTAGACCCTCAGAATGAATAAACAATGTGTTTTCAGTGACATTATGTAGTGAAATTTAAAAAGTTTCTCATACCACTTAGAAATACGTGTTCACTTTGTGCTCGGCAATTTAAAAAAAGTCTTTTCGACAGGTTCATAAATTCTCTTCCTTTTTTTTTTTTTTTTTAAACTAACATTTAATCAGCCTTTTTGGTTGGTTGAGAAAGTTTATGAGATGACAACATATTGTGTTTCAGCAATGTAACAACATTACTTCTAAACTCTGTTTAGCCATTTCAACTTCGTGGGAAAAGTAAAATGCATCATACTTCTGGCATCGCATGTAAAAGGCAAATGAAGTTTGATGTTTGTTGTATGATAATGTGATTTTACTCCACATTACTCAGACTCTTTACAGAAAACAAATATTCCTCAAGTGTTCCTTAAACGGCTAACCGTGCTAATGCTGAACTCTGAGGATTTAACTCGATGAAAAAAATCATTAATAGTATTAACACAGGCTAAATATATGCATCTAACAAAATCCCTGATGACATAAATCACTCACATGTTCATTAGCTTTCTGAAGGAAATCAATCAAGCTGCCTCTTTTAATAAACTATAATGTTATTAAAAAGAAAAAATACATATTTGAGAAGTTGGTGTTCAAATCTTCATTATGCAGAACTGAGTTCAGGCCACAGGACTTCCCATGAGCCTCTCCTGGCGCAGTGACAAGAGTCGATTCAGCCACAACTTCTCCGCCTCTTCTTTGTCTATGAATAACTGAAAAAAGAGGAGGGGGGGGGGGGGGGTAAGAGGGAGTCAGCATGATCATAACACAGTTTGTGGGAAATCCTGACAAGTGGATTGTTCCAAAGCTCACCAGCAGGTGCCACTGTAACTCAAGGTGCCTCATAGGTTTTGGCTATGAATTTGCGTTTAGAACAGGCGACCTCAGTTCCTGTGCTGGGATGTGACACCTTGCACAGTTTAAAAATTTTCCTACATCAGCTCATCCCCTGATGATCAAGTGCAGGGTTTGTCAACTAATGCATCGTGTACATAAAATTGCAGCAGTCCAGATTAACGTCTGCAGAAAACGGATATAGTTCACTGACTCTAGTTTTTTTTTAAACGTAAACTTGTTCACCTTAACAGATGCTTTTTACGGCAGCACATTGCAAAAAATTCTAACATCACTTAAGAGATATATGAGAGTTTATTCAAAATATAATTTAGCATTATATCCTAGTCAGTAACTTGCAAGTCATAATTACATAATTTCAGATGGTTTCAACAGACAAAGTGGGGAAACTGGACACCTCGCGCTTAGGCTTGTTCGTACTATGCTGGGCAGTAAACTTGCAAATGTTATGCATGAATTTCTTATTTGGGAAATAAAAGCTGGGTTGACTTTTGTTGTGAAGACATTTAATATCATAAAAGAGAGACATGCTTCGTGAAGGAAAAAGGGTTCACTGAGGGCCATCACCGGTAGCAACTAATACAAAAAATACGTGTTTTAAATGTCCCATAATTAAAAGCAGCATTATTTGCACTATTTGCCATAGATAGTGCTATTACAGTACTCAAACAACTAGCCATCAAGATAACCTAGAAGTATTATTTTTTATTTTTTTGTAAAGAAACAAATGTACCTTTATTTGACACCCTTATTGCATGTGTTAATAAATTACCACCAGCTTAACGCTGTTTAAAAGTTTGTATGTGGTAATATAATACATTTATTATAAATGAAAATACATCTCAACTAGTGGAAAGGCTTCTCTTAAGAGTAGAGGTTATTATTACAGTAAAGAAAGACTTTACTTTGTATGTGATGTTCAACAAGCAAGTATGAGTGTGATCGTCAGGTGTGCACAAACTTCTGGTAGCAGATTGTTGTGGACTGATTCTAGGTCCTTGGGAATCATTTACAATCACCCACAATTCAACTTTATCATAAATGATAAAATCCACAGCAAAAAAAATCCAATCCATGATTAAACTGGGATCATTCATTCATTCATGTTCAGAAAGTGTTTTAAGCGGGAAGCTTGGATGTGATATGACGCCACCAGAGGGCACCATTCACACACTAATTCACACCCAGGGGCAATTTATAGTCACCAAACTACCTATTGTTTTTTTTTTTTTCCCCAAAGATCCCATGCAGAAAAGGAAATAACGTACACAAAACCACTGCAGAGATAAACAACCCGATCCTAAGGATCAATCCTGAACCGTGAGGAGGCAAGGTTTCCTGTTTCGCCATCACGCTGTTTTATTGTTATTACACAATAAAAGAAAATCACTTTGTAGAATTATTAGATGATGTAATCCTATGAAAGTACACAGTTCCAGAGTTATAGCCAATGAAGGGAAACATTCTGTACATTCACATCTCGATGGAAGGTTAAATCGTTGTCTGAATCCTAAGACAGCCAAAGGGTCACCGTCGGGTCGTTAAACGTGATCGTGACCCTCCTCTTCTTGGGATGTATCCGTTCTTAGTTATGAGCCAATAACTTTGGAGCAAGACAGAAGGAAAGAAAGCAGTCGTAGAAATACAAAGAGAACATAACGGATGAGTTCCCAGCATGGAATTAGAACAAATGAGATAGATATCGGGATTTAACTGATAAACTTGGCTGGCTTATTATGTTTCACGAGCCTACTATCTGTAGCATTGCTATTTAAATTGATATATATGCATACTCTGTTCATTAATCCTGTTCACCGAGCTTGGCTTGTGTTCAGATGTCTTTTCATATTCAGAGAACGGCAGTGGAATGTAATTTTAAATTCCCTACAAGTACTCTCCCTAACACTGGCGTCACTTCGTAATCTATTTACAGACTTAATCCACTTTACGTATTTGGCCGAGATCTACTAATGGCAGACATCACAGATCAGAAGTCTATGTAACCCATTATAACGACTCTTTTATATTGTTTACGCACGCCAGCCTCGCTCTCTAATTGCCTGAGTTTGCCTCGTATAAGACGCGCGCTGCCTTGATTCGATTTGGAAAGAGGGGAGGGAGAGCGACAGTAAACGCCATCGTATCCTAAGCGCATATGACAGCGTAATGCATAACAGTGATTTGGGTGTCAGCGTGAAAGCAGGATTTGAGTGATTCCCGCATTAGTTGGGCTTATGAGTTCCTTAAGTTTGGAAGTTGGAGACTCTTCCCCGGCGCTCATCAGTCTTTACTTTCATCCAAACAACACGAAAGGCGTGAAATCAAATCTGCGGATAGGAAAGAATGATCGCTTCCATCCCACACTCTGTGTGTGTGTGTGTGTGTGTGTGTGTGTGTGTGTGTGTGTTGTGTCTGTGAGTGTGAGAGAGAGAGTGTGTTAGTGTGTAGTGGCTCCGGGAGTGAAGATAAGTGTATCATTTATGTCGAGTTAAGGTTTTGCCTGTAGCATTTGCTGTAGGGCCTGTACTTTGTCACAGAAGCCACACACACACATACTCACACACCACCACACAAACACACAAACACATACTTCTGCTGCTAATGCTCTCTGGATGCATGTTGCATGGTTACCCGTGTGTTATCTGTGTGTAGGACACACACACCAACACGGCCTCTGCGCTCTGTTAAAATTACTTGAAATTACAGTAGATACAGTAAGCCGCAGCGGGCTAAATGATTGAATCATTACTGGCGATGGGGGGCTCGCGCGCCTTGGGCATATTGCTCGCATAGATCAGGCTGCGTGAGGCTCATCTGCATCCGTCACGCATAACCGAGTTTGCGGCGGCGCCGCGGAGAGCTTTCGCGGGACATTCCGTCTGCCGATATTACAGACGGAATAAAACCTGTCAGAAAGTAGAGCCTTAAATAGGACAGACTACTGCATGAATAATAAAAAAAAAGTTCAATGTGTCAATTTTGAATACATAAAATACAGCCTGCTGGAAAACATCAACATTTAAATTTTTGTTTTTTAAAAAGAGGAAAAAAACACACACACACACACACAGATATGAAAATCACTGACAGATACATTAAAGACAGGAAGATAAAAAAATAATAAAAATAATAATAATAATAAAAATAAATAAATAAATAAAAAAACAGACGAGCAGTGGACCTAAAGCTAGACACTTACACTGGGGTGAGCGAGTGTGTCGCTGTTACTGTACTTGATGACAGTGGGCAGAGTGATGACTTCCTCTTTCACAGTGGGTGTGGCACCAGACCCCGCCTCCTGGGCTTCCACAGATTCAGTTACCTGTGTGAAAAGTTTTTATTATTTTAGGGAAAGAGAAAAATTTTTGATCACTGAAGAGAAATATATGACTACACAATGACTATAAGTTGTGTATTTTTTTTAAATAATAATAATAACAATAATAATAATATATTATATTCATATATTATATTATTATATAATATTAATATATTATATTAATTATATAATAATAATAATAATATATAATAATATATTATTTAACTGAATAAATAGAAGATTTGTAAAGAAAAAAAAAGAAAGGATTCATTTTGATTTATGTTTTTCCTGGATAATTTACCAATTTAAAAGAAAGGCGTTTGTTTGTTTGTACTAGAGTGTGTTTCATTGTTTGGCCACATGATGGCACCGTCTGCACAGTAAGGACACGACTGGTGGTGTGTTCATTTCACCTGTTCATGTTCGGTCACCTTGGGCACGTTCTGCACGAGACCACAAAACCCTTTCCACACCACACACATTTCAAAATCTGCAAAGATTATTATGGTATGGTGCGCTGTATGCTCACTCTAGAGCTACTACTATTACTACTGTACTCATGTGTGTATTTCCCTGATGCAAACGTCTTCCCACATATCCTTCTGGTGAAAAATCCAGATCAGCTCTCTACCCCGCTGTAATCTATCACTCCGGCCCATTCCGTCTGTCCAGTTTTTTATTTTTTTTGTTTGTTTGTTTGTTTTGTCTTGGACGATGGAGATCGGCCAGCGTTGGTCTCTAATCTAATTTGGAAATGTGACCGTGAGGCTTTGGTTGTGCGTGAGGTTGTGCGTGAACGGCTCGGACACTTCGAGGAGACGCTTTTCAGACCCCGGCTATTGTGCGCGGAGTGGAGCTCAAACGGCACTGAATGGGAATGATTCCGTTTGTCTGCAGACGGAATGTGGGCCGGCGGGCCGCAAATCGAATCACGGCGATGAGGAAGGAGATGTGAGGCAAATGAAAAGAGAGAGAGGGAGGAGATAGGCGGTGGGAGAAAGAGCGCACCTTGGTGGCGTCCCGGGATGATTTGAAAGCCTGAGGAACAAAAGAGTCGCTCTCGATGGCCTCGATTTCCTTTATCCTCCTCACCTGCTCGGCGAGAGAGATCTCCTCTGAAAAAGCAAAGAAATAAAAAAAAAAAAAAGAAGAAGAGGAAGAGAAAGACATGAGGTCAAAGGGGAGGTCAAACTAGGAAGGACAGAGGATAAAAGCAATAGGGACAGTTTGATAAATGTCAACCAGTTGCACCTCCTCCTGCACCGGCAACATGTTACACACAAGAACATTTAAAGTCATTTAACTTCAAATATATCTGTGGGACAGTCGAGTCTCTGTTTACGTTTGCTGCACGCTTGCGCGCTTTTAATAAATCTACCTACTTTAATCCTATCGATGGGCGAAAGTGACTCAGATGTAAAGGAAGCGTAAATACACTCGGCGTGATCTCCCTCACTACACACTCCTACTGTTTCTTTAACACACATACATGCATACATACATACATACATACTTGCTGGCGTGTTAATGAGATGAATTAATTCCACACATTAACCGTGAATGTCACAACACATCTTCCTGCTCTGCTTGTTTAATGAATAAATGAATATTTGCTCCGGCTTTTACGCAGTTAGGAGCAGAAGCAGCAGAAGCAGAAGCGATTGTGGTGGTGGTGGTGGTGGTGGAGAAACCTAGCAGCCATAAACATACCTCTTATACAACGCACTTCTAATCTGGCAAGCAAAATACACTCATTTATTTCTTTTAGTACTGACTGTTGATGATTGTTGAAGAAAAAAACTGCATACACGCGCACACACACTGATTAAACCACGCAGGGTCAGGGTTCTACTGTAGGTTTTTCAGGATGCTGCATTGGCTCTTCTTTAGGATCGGACCGGATGGCTGGCGTTCGGTCCCCTCAGGCATGGGTGAGCCTCGGGTGCCCATGACCCTGTCATCTGTTTGCTGGTATATAGATGGTGGGTGATCAGTATTGTTCAGTTCACTGGCAAGAAAACCTGGTAAGTGTAAAGTCCTGAGAGACTCTGAAGAGCCAAAAGTATAATGGACAGAAGACTACTTCTCAAAACATCTCCAAAGACATCACACCTTGGGATGTTCCCTGTATACAGTGGGTGGTATCTACCAAAAAATGGTCAAACCAAAAAAGGACAACCGGTGCTAACTGTGGCACTAATTGCTGCACAACTTAATGCTGGTTTTGATAGAAGATGTCAGAACCTGCAGTGCATCACAGCTTGCTCCTGTCCATCACTAAAAGCACCCAAGAATGGAAATGTAGGCTTCAGAACTGGATCATGAGGCAATGGAATAAAGTGGCCTGGTCTGATGAATCTCATTTTCTCATTTACTACATGTGAATGGCCGGGTGCGCCGGCATCTCTGGGAAGAAAGCAAGCTGACTATGCAGAATAACAGAACACAGTTACGAGAGTAAAAACTATTTATTTCTCTATACAATCCCTTGCTACACTAATGCACTTATCCCACGGATGCTTGGATACTATCGAGCTAGAAAGTTTTGTCAGTACACCGGATCTGGCTGCCTGATCGGACTCTCAGTAGGCCATGATTAGAATGCCCGCTTCATGCCTGAACTCTGGCCTCCCAGGAACTCCTTTAATATCCCTAACATGTGGAGGTGGAACGAGGTCAGGACGGGGGATGTGGCAATAACTTCCAGTCGAATTCCTGTAATGTGCAATGTGTGTACAATCATTCACCACGGACAGATGCGTCTCCTCCACAAGTTTTCTACTGACTTGAGGTGTTCCCAGGACCGAGCGCAGTGGGCTCAGAGCCACCTCGGCCGGATCAGCATTCATGAACATCTGTGCTTCTTTAGAACGTTTGCATCTTTCAGATGTTTTACTTCTGTAAAATCAATTGGTTTTGACACCTTCATTCATTGACTTGAGTGCCGCTCATACATTCGAATATTAATTACGTTAAGCTTTTATATTTTTATACCTATATTTTAGTTCGGTAGCTTTCTATGAAATGGGTTGTCATAAACCACACAAGGTGACTTGTCTTTGCCTTGCCTTTGTTAGAATAAAATTATAGGCAATATTATTTATTTACGTATCAAACAGATGAAAATGATTGAACCTGAAATGGCCTAAACCTAAATTAATTATACATGCTCATTTTATAGGCAATTATATAACAATGGAGAGGACAGCAGAAGCATTTCACTGCATGTCGTACAGCGTGTAGTTCTGTTCTTGAAGAATAAAGACTTTGAATTAATTAATTCATTTATTTATTCCCCCCCCCCCCCCCCCCTCACTCTGGGGTGAAAAGAGAAAATGCATGAAATTTGTTTTAGTATTTTTAATTACGCAGCAAACAAGATCTTTTTATTTTGGGTAGGTCTTTGGGGTAGTTTTGCAGACCGCCTTGTCACAGCTTTCACAATCAGCCACTGATACACAGGAGCAACAAGCGGCAAATACAGACTCTCTGTGCATACAGACCTAGACTGCATTCAGAAACATGAAACTAACACATCATTTATATATATACTGTATGTACTGTAAATGACTACAATATTTTAATATTTCACATGTTTTACATTCCTTCTATATGTGCTTGGTTTTAATTTATCTTCCTTATCTTAATACATATGATCATTTAAGGATCCCAAAGAACACCTAAGAAGCTTTCGTTGGGTGTTTTCATATAGAGTGAGGTATAACTTCATCTTCAAAATTTTTTTTATTTTTGCCCCAGATTTAGAAATTTAGTTTAAAATTGGTACCTGTTTAAAGATACAATGTGCATTTCTTATTATTAAGTTTTTAAATACATTTTAATCATTGTACTATACATGAGGTCTATAATGAATAATGTAATGAATAATGAAAAACACAAAAACAAACTCGAAAAATATTAAATGAGATTAACTCCCTGGAAGAAAAGAGGGAGCGACAGAGACGAAAGGTTTCCATGTTGAAGCTACTAAATTCTAGTTGAATTCGGCACTGAAATATTCTGCTTCCAAAATCATTCATCTGCATTTATTTGCCTTGAACGATCCTCCTTGAAATTGTAAGCAGTTTATTTCAGAGTTCAGAGACAAAACAAGTCTATATTTAAATAAGTTTTTTTTTTCCCCAATGTTCAAAAATTCACATCTTTTTCCATAAAATTTGTTCTGGCAGCCAAAAATCTATGCAAATTTACACACAGGAAAAAGACAAACACACACACACACACACACACACACACACACACACACACACACACACACACACACACACACACACACACACACACACACACACACACACACACCTGTGCTGATGAAGTCAGACTACTCTCATGTACTTGTGAAGTGACAGACGATGTTCAGTACTGAAGCTGTGAGAATGTTGGTGTGTGTTAGTGAGAGAGAGAGAGAGAGAGAGAGAGAGAGAGAGAGAGAGAGAGAGAGAGAATAGGGAAAGAAAACAGGTTCCCAAAATAGTGCTCATTACTTCAAGAGTATAGTAGGACAGGTAAAAAAAAACCACCTCTGCCACAATATCCTCCAGCAGTCTGTCCTTCACCTGACAACAGTCCGGTGCCCAATGCCCCTCAATCACCCCTGATATTAATCCCAACTGTGTGTGTGTGTGTGTGCACGTAGTGTCTTAATAACTGATCCACCAACACAAAGAAACACACACCAAGCCTGCGAACATCGGTGACAACCTATCCTCGGCCCGGGATTCTATAAAAGCCTCATGCTTTTTGACAAACACATTATTGGTAGATAAAATGACTTCCATATGCTGTTTGTCAGATGTCAGTAGGGAAAGATATGTATTTCATAGGAAAATCAAAAATAATGGACTCTGAGAGAGGGGGGGGGCCCGGGCGAGACACAGACACAGCGGGAAATCGATAGCGCTGCCGGAGAAAGGCCACCGCCGGCCGCGCAAAGCCGGGTCAAAGTTGATATTTAATATTGACACATTATCCAAGACGTTCATTTAGAGCGCTGAGTCCATCGTCACCGCATTACCCTCGTCACAAAAATATGAGCGGTGAAAGAGAACAGAACGACTGACAGGACTGAAGAAAAAACCCCAAAAACAATTAAAGTACAAACTTTGAGGCGTTGGAGATGGACGAGTTGTGTGCACTGTATTTCTTTATCCTTATGCAACCTTTCTTCTTTGCATCATACAGTATATCCTGATGTGGTGTGAATTCCATTTCCAGCGTGTAACACCACTCTGGGTTTTGGACATGCTTCTAGGCATGTATAAATGTTAAAACAAGCGTGAATAATTAAAGCGGCTCAAGGCAAACTGGCCCAAATAGTCCAACAAGACATCAAAATCAATGTATTATTGAAGGCTCTAAGAAGCTCTTTGTTGCTCTCATGGACAGAAAGAGAAAGATAAAGCTGTAGGCAAACTCGGCCGACCTTTCCAATAAGGAATCTGCAATTAGGAAATTATGGCGTGGTTCCTCTCTCTCTCTCTCTCTCTCATGAGCTTGGCAACAATTTTCCAGCAGAGGGAGGTGTTGAACAGTCGAATGTCTCGTCAACAATTCTCTGCACTCTCACAAGTTACATGGATTTAGATGAAATAAATAAATAAATAAAATAGTGTTGCACTGTTTTCAGGCCAGACTTTTCTACGGACTTTGTGCACAAGATAATACATGGAATTCCATCAATTATATTACACATAATTAATGATAATATCAGTGAGTCCATGATTAGGGTATCATTTGCATTTCAGTAGCATGTTTATACATAAATATTCATCCTTCACAATAACATAGGTGCAGAAGTCTCAGATAAATAATTTGATAAAAACTCAGCATTTTGCCTGTTTCCTCTCAGTAAAACGACAGTTAAAATATGAACACCCTGTTTCATTTTAAAACCAAGATATTTTAGGACATGTTCAAAAAGAAGGTGAAACATGCAGGTTTCACACGAAGAAGAAAATCCATCTATCGTCTTTGTGTCATTTTTCATTTCCAGTCATATTAAGTGATGAGGCACAACTCCATTACCCAAATGATAGATTGGAAATAAACTATTAATAATAAGATTATAAAAGCTAATTACAAGTAACAGAAGGCAATATACAGCATATATTCTATAACTATAACCTTGTAAGCAAAATACTTTATATACATATATACATAAATACAGTACTGTGCAAAAGTCTTGAGGCATTGCTGATTTCTTCATATTAAATTAAATTAAATGATGTAAATTAAATTAAAGAAATTGGAATAGATGTTTTATTGTGACAGGCTGCAAAGTACCTCAAGATACAATTAATAATTTTTTTTAATGCAACGACCTCAGCAGCGACCTCATTTCCCCTCTCGTCTGTTCCAACCACTCAGCCTTCAGCATCACCAGTATACTAATCACCGGCCTGATCATCTCTCATCATCTGCACCTGTTTCTCACTGGTTCAAGCCTTAAGTTAGATTGTCTTTTTTCCTTGAACAATTCATAGGTCACTTTGTGGATTTAAAAAAAGGAAAAAAGAAAAAGAAACAAAAAGTAGCACTGATCATCTGATCATGTTTTTTTTTTTTTACATGTATTTGTCATGTTAGAGTTTTTATACACTTACATATATATATAATTTGTATTTTATTACATCATGCTTACATGCCTCGTACCTCTTTAACTCATGGAGCTGTAAATAGCATAACAAGCAGCATTAAGAGTGTTGGAATTTGAGAAAACGGAAGCTCAATATGAATGGAGTCAGGAAAAGGAAGGAAAAAAAAAACATTTTCAGTGGAACCAAATCGATTGTGGTCCACATACTGTATCTGTGTTTGTTAACTTCTCTTGCTTTCAATTCTGAAACGCTGCTCTGTAAACCCACACATTAGGTTGCTGCTTTAAAATCTTTTGATTCCACTTCCATTCTTGTGCGGGTTCATCATTCAATATGATAAAATATTGATATTTCAGTGTTTACTTCAAATTTGAATGAAAGGGGGAGACGTTCTCTATGTCGTCCCAGGACGCTACACTGTATATTCTTACTGTACAATATGCTCCAAGCGGACGAACGAGTGGTCGAATCCGGGTCTTGAGGTTTCTTCCTGATGTCGCTGTACTTGCACGATTTTATACTTTTTCTTCATGTTTCTGTAGCCGTGCAGGAAACCTGCGGCACGTGAGCGAGCGTCAAGAGGCTTGAAAGTGAGAAAGAAATAAGCCTATTTCTTTGCGCCTGATTAATTCTCGTAATTGAACGCATTATCTCTGCAAATTGGATTACGGCGGAGCTCGTCGTGGCTGAGAAATAAACAAGTAAGCAAGTAAATAAATAAATAAATAAATAAATTGACAAACAAGGGCCCGTCATCAGGCAGTTGGTTACAAATGGCTGTAAATTCAAAAGGGCTTTCGAATGTCATGAACTTCAATTAGGTGGCGAGAAAGGCTTAATGATGGCATTGCTCCTGAGGATGAGAGCAACCGAAAAGCACTCTAAATACACACACACACACACACACACACACACACACACACAAACAAACACAAACACACACACACACACACACACACACACACACACACACACACACACACACACACACACACAAATAAGACAGTGGATGTGAAAGGAGAAGCAGCACTCAACCTCAGGACCTGTGTGCTGCTTTTTCAACCTGGATTTTTAAACAGAGTCATATACCGACACACACAACCACAAACACACACACACACACATACACACACACACAGAGATAAGTGGCTTGTTTCCTGCCCTCTCTTCTACCTTCTCCTCACCAGGCCGAGATATGTAATTCAACGCTCAATCGAGCCCCTCCTGTCTCTGTGGAGAATCTTTTTGCCTGCTAATTGATAGAAATTAAGCCATTAATCAAGCCACCGGCCCATCATTCAAGCCGGAGAAGATGAATACAAACTTTCATAACAACCACCTTCCCCATTTTGGGCCTCATTAGCATTAATTTTTAATGCAATTATGCTATTCTTTTACGCTGAGCTCATAAATTACGGCTCTTTTGTTGCCGGCTGGCCTTGTAAAAGCCCGAGCGAGGCTTTGTAGTCTGAGCTTTAAGGCAATTACTGGCTTCTTCGCTCTTTTATCCCGCTGCATTTCCAATAACCTTCCATCTAATGATTTATCCCGGCGAGCCCCCGACACCCACCCAGAGCTCGACTTCTCCCATTAGCACCCGTCTTATTTATCTGTTCCAATCTGGAGTCTAAATAAAGACTGTGTCCACTCCTGATGGAGAGTATGTGGTGGAGGCTTTGGGGAATTGGAGTAAGGGAGGAAGAAAGCAGCAGCCTTGATTTTCAGCTGCAGGCCTGCAGGCGTAAACTCAGAAGTGAAATGAAGTTTGGATGTGATCTTTGCATTATGTACTGCATGTAGCGATAGAGATAGAATAACAATAAACTTTTTTATTTTTATTTTTATTATATATAGTTATCAGATTAGATCTTGTCGGCTTCAGCATATTATGCATAGCTACAAAACTCTCAATATATTAAAATTAATATTCAGAAACATTCAGTGAAGCTTATATAACATACAGGATAGAATTTAGTCCGCAGGATAGAATTTTGTGTTATTTTGGGGGAAAGCTTTTGGATTTGTGAGCAGATGAGGTGGCTTTAAACCATGTACAGCGGATGAAAAAGGTGTCTGACTGGGAGCAAGGTAATAGTTTTTGACTGCATTGATTAGGCGAGCTGGCAGTTTCCGATGCTATCCCTGAAAATGCATCAAGTGCGTAATGAGCAGCTATTAGGCCCATCGATTTGCTGATTTCAATTGATAGCTACCAGGCCAAAGCGGCACGTCAATATTTGCATAACTAATACCCTGCTGCTGGCGGCCTTGACAAATGAGATCTCAATGGAGAGGGAGAGAGAGCGTCAGAGAGAGACAGGGGGGAGAAAGGAAAGCGTGTGACGTCGTGAGGCCGTGTCTGAACGAGGATCACACGCGCGGTCTCGCACGAAGCTGACATAACTCATCAGCCGTCCTGATTTGGCGTGCTCTGTGATGTAGAACACCCCCCACCACCTCACTCCGCTATGCTGCTTAGCGTAGGGTCACGTACGAGGACACGGTGGCAGCTCGTGCCAGATGTCACTCGTGTCCCCGGGGGGTTTCAAGCTGAGCACAGTGATATGAGCGACTCACGTTTGTGTACGCGTGCAACACGTGCAAGCGTTCCATCGTAAGGTTGCTTTAATCCATCTCCTTATTGTTCAAAGCAAAACCATGCCGGCAGGTTCATGACCCAAAGCAAGGCCTCAGAAATGAACACAACGACGTGTCCGTGCTTCACCCTGAACCAGGAATCCATAAAAAGCTTCTTTTTCTTCTTCTTATTATTATTAGTAGTTTTGAGGAAATTAAGTAAAGTGCAGAGATACTGTATGTGTAAAAATTCTTGTTTATGGCAGTCACACATCATGCTGGAAATTCAGTAGAAGGGATACAGTAAAAAAAAAAAATCATCATAATAAAATAAAATAAACTAGCTTATTGCATTTCTGGCAGAAGGCGTCAACCTTTCTATGGCCAGGTTCATACAGGATCAAAAAATATATATGAAATTATTAAATAAAATTATTATTTACAACATAGAGAAATTATTTTTTTCACACAAAGCTGGGGTCAGAACGTAGGGATACAGGATACAGCGCCCTTGGAGCAGATAGGGTTAAAAGCCTTGCTCAAAGGCTCAACAGTGGCACCCTCAACCTTCTGATAACTAACACAAAGTCTTAACCGTTTCTGTTGTTAAACGGAGCTTAAAGATTTGTATTCTGGTGAGTTAGTGTAATGAACCAAACAATCGGAAGCTAAAAAAGAGAGTGTTAGGAAGGTAAAACAAACTTCAGAAAGCACATAAAAGCCTTCTATGCATTTTTTTATACTGTTTTAACAACTGGTTGAGGGAATTTTGTGACTGCCCTTCATGTGACTCCCGCAGTCTGTAACATAAGTGCATCAGCTCAACCTCACCTAATACACAGGGAGGGTTTATAACACAACACCAGGAGTGCTCTGGGTAACGTGTCCCTGAGTAGGTCGAATTTTATGGCGTGACATGATCTTTAGTCACATGGAAGCAGGGTAAGAGTGGGGAAAGTTGACTGGAGATAAAACTGAAATTTTGAAATTAAATGATGTGGCTCTGAGACAATCTGAGGACAGCTATACAAAAAATGTGTATTATTGTTTACATCCAAAGTCTTTTTCCTGCAAAGAGTCTATTCAATTTTTATGTTGGTTTGAACGCTGCTTTATCCGAGAAACGCAGAAAAGTACTGGCACCTGTGTTTGACATGTCATTTGATGGATTTAAATGGATTTAATCCAAATCTCAAACATGCAAAACGTTAACAGACGAGTCATAAATGACAGTAAGCAGAAAAAAACAAAAACAAAGGCAAAATATTATTGCATGTATTTAAAAAATGTGGCAAATATTCTGTCCCATTTGACCAGAGTGTGCCAGAGGTGCCAGTTAAATTGAATGTTTCGTGACAGACAAGGCTAATAAGTTCCAGCTGTGTAAGTGCATGTTGAGTGTCCATAGATGGCCTCATGTACCTGCAGTGTATCACGGGAGCGCTTTCCTGATTCGTACTGTCGTTCCTGTGTGTATGTGTGCGTGTGTGTAAATCCTCCTAAGATCCCCTAATAGCCCTGCAACTTGCTTCTTGTTGTTTAAGTGGGCGTACGTCCAGAAAAGACCTTTTTACTTCCCTTGTGCTCTTGTAATGCAATACATTAACAATATTAACTGATATTCAGTAACAAAGCAACTGCAATAACGCTGGATTGAGCGGACGTCCAGACTCGCGCATGTACATTCAGACCCATATATTTGCTAGTTAAACTAATATAGTGCTTCTGTGCAAGTGGACTGCGTGTTACTGACCTGCCTTAGTGCTCGGCCCAGGCAGATGTCATATAAAAGATGCATTAAAGCTCCTTTCAAAATAACAAGGGGAAGACTGGGGGGAAAGTAATGCGAGATTAGATGAACGAGGAGGAAAAGTGCACAGCTCTCGGTTTTCTGCTAAGGAGCTGTTTCATAAATAACTCAGCAATTAGAGAAACACCGCAGCAACTAATTACTTAATTGGAAAGAGCCTTTAAAATAAAAATGAGGTCATCCGGCTTCGGGGAAACGGTAAGTTACACACCACCGTCGATTCTCCTGCTTTGCTTTTACACACAAATGTTGTACGGAGACAAAACATGTAGAAATACATAATTTGACTGTAATAATGATAATAGACAACCATTTGCACTTTATTAATGTTCTTATGAGCCAAGCCTTTCAATCCATATTTGAGGATATACTGTGCCTGACAGACGGTGAAGCACACAGCCTTGGAAGTTTAAATAATACAGACTGCCCTGGGAACTACAGTCTGCCCACGATAAAAATTTTTTAAAAAAAAAAGTCTTTTAAACACCTTAGAGTTGTGCAAAATTGAGTGATACGTTTGTACGTTACAGTTCAGGGCACATGGCCGAAAGCACTACACGGCCAAAAAATTACATTTATACAGTAATTTGTATTGATACGTAATAGGTTACTAGATTAACTAAACATGCATTTAGTGGATTTACTGTATGAAAAAACTAGGGCTGCTGCGGAACTTCTATATTTTTAAACTAAGTTTAAAACTTTTTATATTGTAAGATTGCTTTAGGAGGAGAAAAAATGCAAAACTGGAAAAGTTAAACCATCTTTATTTAAGTAGGCTTATATTTGACTTAAAAATATTAAATTAAAACCTACTACAACATAATGTAATATACTTTTCTTTTTGTTAAAATAAGTCTTACAAAATTGGCATTGAAAAAAGTATTGATAGTCACAGTGTCTAGGAATGAAAATCATCAGGAACCACCAGATACAATATTATGATGATACATTGCTGCCAATTCCATCTGTACTGAGATTCTATAAGTATCATGATTTTTGTAAATTTCTCGATTTGATATTGATTATTATTATTATTATTATTATTTTTCTAATACAATTCTTTTATCTTTTATTCTTTTATCACTTTTATCTCAGATAATTCGCTCCTTCCACACACAACGCTGTTCTGCCGGCCAATTTGTGAATAGTTCAGAGCACACCACCTGTAGGAATGGCGACATTTTACCAGCTCGAAAACAAATAAAACTAAATCATAAAATAATTTTTTTTTAAAAATCCATTTCATAGTCAGTGTGGCGATACATGATTTGCCACACAAAAAAATCACAGTACATCACTGAAGCGATTTGTTTTTTTGCTAATTCTTGTACTATACCCAGCCTAATAAAAGACTACAGAAGATCTGTTTTACGGACTTATGGGTTAAATATTTGCAAAAAAAAAAAATCTAAAATGGATGTACTTGGTCCAACCTGACACTGTAGTTACTCCATAAAAGTGAAAAGTGCAATAAGGGCAGTCGCTATAACCACTTGCTGAGTGACATTTAACATGTGCGCACCATGGTTACCCGCTGAGTGACCCTTCACCCCTGTGTGTCCTAAACGTGATACCCAATCACAGAGACTGCCCACCTCCCCAAGTGTGTGTGTGTGTGCTTGTGTTTAGGACCACCGGCCACTTCTTGATGAGGTGACAATGAGCCCACCGCCCACATGCGACTCGTAACAGCGAGCCCTGTGGAACTCCTCTCGTTCCCAGACCATAAATACAAAAAAGTCTCTCAGATGCCCTTACACACATTCTCACATAGCCGTTTATGCTATCGAGGCAGCCCCGCCCACCGGAGGCACAGTTACTGGCTGTAGGGAAGGTTTTAGGTAGTAACCCAAGACATGTGTGATAGAACAAGTGACGTTTGTCCTGCACTGGTGGGCTGCTTCTTGTTTGCATACAGCTAAATATAATTAATAATCGCTCCACCTTCTACATTATCACTGTGGGTTGCCAGGTCTCACTGAGAAAAGAAAAAAAAAAAGCCAAGGGTTAACCTAATATTTGCTTTGTGGCCCTACAGAAGTAGGTGGATGTACACCTCATATACTGTATACGAGTCAACCAAGCTTAAATGCACATTCGTTATTTTTGTGTTGAGCAGAATACATACAGTTCAAACAGGTTTTAAAAACAGGAAGAACAAATTATGAGGTCATTAGTAGCTTGGGACGAGTGGGTTCATCAAGGTGAAACAAAACACGAAACAAAAACATACTCATTATTGACATTTTCATTTGTTATATACGTAGATGTGTACGAATGTTAGATCCGTCAGAGTGATGTGCAATACGTGTCAAGACTATGTTATTAATGTGTATCGTCGTATGTTATTACATCACGTGATAAAAAAAATATATATAGAATTTTATTATTATTATTTTTTTAAATCAACGACGGCTCGTTGTCCATAAAATGATCAGTTTGACTAAAATAAGCTTTTCACCTTCACAGATATCCAGACAACCTCCTTTGGCTCCTCCCAATCACCTACAACATTCACACAGAGTCACGTGAGGTAAAAAGATTGTGCCATGTGTTGCTCTTTTTCACAGCAGCAAGGGTGTGTGTGTGTGTGTGTGTGTGTGTGTGTGTGTGTGTGTGTGTGTGTGTGTGTTGCAGGGGGGTACTTAATCCTTAATCACCCACCATGTCTTTTTAAAAGAAGGTAGGCCAGAGGTTTAACTTTAAATTAACAGTGATGAAAAATCAATAAAAAGGTAATTGCTTGGCTTATCACTGTGCTGGGGAACAAATTGGGAGGAGAGGACAAGCGCAGTGTGGATTTGGTCGCAGCACAATGTGGCCCCCCCTCCTCTCCCTCCCCTTTCCTTACTGGGTTCAGCAAGCCAAGAGCGGGAAAAGGTCCCCGCGTGATAATTAAATCTTCCCGCACTGATTTTCCGCCAAATTTATTTCCCCAGGGTCCCCAACTCTGATTCAGTGCTTACAGGCCAGGCATAAGTAATCGCCTCGGCGTGGGGGACTGCGGACAGGCACGGGGGGACGCGGTAATTCCGGCTGCGAGGACAAAACTAGCCTAGTAAATGATAAAATATGGATTTCAACACTAATTAGTTGAAA
>JAAGKR010005282.1:18534-52463 GCA_011419295.1 Clarias macrocephalus | reverse complement strand
TGATCCAGACCCCTCTTCCCTCTGGACCCGTCTAACTGGTCCTGGAGTCCTGCTTCTGGTTGGAGATCTCGTCGCATGGATGCCCCGTGTGGTCTGCCTGGATTTGTATGGTGGCTGGGGATGGTTTCCATTAAGACTGTCCTATCATCGATTGATGCTCTGGGGACCTGTGACTTCAGTTGTTCGATAGCTCAGGACTGGAATCTCCTACAGTCTACCTGAGCCTCCAGGAACAAACTGGACTCCTTTTAATTTTAACACATCTCCTGTTACACTGAACTTCCAGTACACATTATTAAGTTGATCAATCCCTGCTATCCGTTATCACCCAGATGAGGATGGGTTCCCTGTTGAGTCTGGTTCCTCTCAAGGTTTCTTCCTATTACCATCCCAGGGAGTTTTTCCTTGCCACCGTCGCCCTCGGCTTGCTCATCAGGGACAATCTTATCATTTTGATTCATACACATTGCATACAGACTTACTTCTTTTTATTGTGTAAAGCTGCTTCGCGACAATGTCAATTGTTAAAAGCGCTATATAAATAAAATTGACTTGACTTGACTTGACTTGACATACCCCAAAAGACTTGCAGCTGTAATTGCAGCAAAAGGTGGTTCTACAAAGTATTGATGCAGGGCGGCTGAATACAAATGCATGCCACACTTTTCAAATGTCTATTTGTAAAAAAAAATTTTAAAACCATTTGTCATTTTCCTTCCACTTCACAATTATGTGCCACTTTGTGTTGGTCGATCACATATAATCCCAATAAAATACATTTACATTTGTGGTTGTCCACATGTGACAAATATGGAAAAGTTCAAGGGGTATGAAAATTTTTGCAAGGCACTGTATATGACAGAAATTGTAAGTTTAAGTTTTAAATTTTCTATGTTAAAAAGCATATTTATTGTGCTTTGATAATAATAAAAGTAAGTTGATTGGTTTCCTCAAGGTACTACTCAAGTTTCCTCCCATAATACAAAGACTTGTGGTGTAGACTGATTAGCATTTTCAAATTGCCCATAGTATATGACTGCGAGTGTGAATGTGTGCTTTGCAATATGTTGGCAACCCATGTAGGATCCCATTATACACAGCTAAAATTGGTATAGGTACAATAATGGACAAATGGATGTAAAAAAATAAGCTTGTAGAATCAGTATTTATTAACTTGTTAGTGAAACTAATCAGAAAAAAAGGTTTCAGTTTGCTAGCGAGCATAAAGATTGGACTTTGGAGCAATTGAAAAATGTTGTGTACAGTAATCTGATGAGTTCAGGTTGACCCTATTCTAGAGTGATGGGAGCATCAAAGTAAGAAGGGAAGCATGCATGTATAGTGTCCACTGTACAAGCCTCTGAAGGCAGTGCTATGACCTGCGGTTTCACCAGATGGTCAGGTCTAGACTCAGCAATGTTATGTGGCAATAAAATAAAGTCAGCTGACGACCTGAATGTACTAAATGACCAGGTTCTATGGATTGATCACATCTATGGAGTTTTTCTTTAATGATGGCACAGTCATATTCCAAACTTTGAAAGAGTCTATCTGGGAGTATGAGGAATCATTTTCACACATGACCTGGCCACCACATTGTGTGCTGTAATCAAAGCTAAAGGTGATTGAATAAAATCTTGAAGTGTGAGACTTTTTTTTTTTTGACCAGACAGAGTATATAAAGTGCTTATTAAAGATGTGCCTACAAAGATGTAAATGGCAGTATAGAGAAAAAGGGAGGAATAAATGAAACAATTATTTATTAAGAAATGATAAAATATGGTTATTTTTAAACCGTTTTCCAAATAGTAAAAATTGTTTGCATTTTACAGTAGTAAACACCTTAATACAGTTGAAATCTACATGGGTTACATCTACAGACACCACTGACTAAGAAACAATAATAAGTGTAATCCAAAGTGAGATGCAGAGCCTTATAAAGTGAACGCATTTCATTTTCACAAAACTTGGTGTGTTTGATTGCAAGAAGATGCAAACATGCAGTGAACTTGGAAAATGTAGTCCATTAGGGGGTGCTAAAACATAAAATACAGTATACTTATATGTATTTCACTGCCCAATTTGCACAAAAATATTCTAGTAGTTATAGTTTTCCTACATCATGGCCATGGAATCTTGCCAAATGATCTCACTGTGTTTCCATAGACTAGATAAGGTTTAACTTTGTGTTCAATTATTTGAGTTTTTATTTAAAGATAATATTTTCTTTTTAAAACACTATCCCAAATTTTAAAACATATACAATATAAAAAGTATAAAAATGAGCAAATGCTGAGTGTATTTCTAACTCAAACCAAATTTTGCAGTCTCAATTACAAAAGCATTTATGGATTGTGTAGACAAACAAACCATGTGGGAAGATGTACCAATCAGACAATATCACACAAGAGGGATGTTGTGCTGGATATCAGCCAAAACATATCTATCTATCTATCAAAAGGCTGAATTTGAATTACATGACCTGAATAAAAAAATATTAGATTTTTTTCGGCATTGCACTTTGGTCTGAATGGAAAATAAATCCTTTTTTTTGGCACTGCAATTCATTTTAAAATGTAATTTATGAAAATTTTAATTCAGTGCAAAAATATTGACCTTACTAAATGAAAATATAGACAATTGATAAAAAAATATCCTTGTTATTATTTTTCAACCTCACAAATTCAAGCTGCCAAAATTCAGGTCGACAAAATTCGGGAACAGGGAAAAAAGTTGCAGGACCATGCCGATTGGAACACATCACTTTTAACTATTTAACTTTTAACTTTTTGCTGGGTTGCAGCAAAAAATAAATAAATAAATAAATAAAAAGCACTTAAATGCAGTAATATATAGTGATAGTTAAAATAATTATATTTATACTAAAATATCTTGATTGTCATTATTAAAGAAAAAATCAGAATGTCATTTAAATGTTGAACTTAATTTTTGTCTACCACTGTACTATACTTAAATGACTTGCCTGTCAGGGGCCGGTAGAGGGCGTGATGGATCCAAGCGCAGATTTGAGAGTCGATCACGGGCAGGAATTAGTGAGTGCTTGTGTATAACTGAGCCAGAAGAGTGGTGATAATAAAAGCGAGATGTGAGTTTAGCTTCGCACTGTGGTGTGAGCAGGAGAAGTCTCGCTGGAATGCGGAAGCGCGCAATGCCGGCTCGGATGTGACGAGACAAGGGGCAGTCTGTATGATGCGCGCCTTGCGAGAATGCGGAAGCGCGCAGAGCCGGCACGAGAGAGGCGCAATCCGATATGTATGCCGGCGTGTGAAACTTGATCCTTGCGGCGAAGCAGGAGCGTGCAGAGCCGACATGGGAAGAGAGAGCTGTGTGAGCCGGTTGGAGTAGGCAGCGTGAGCTTGGCGAGGAGCGAGGATAAATCATGGTCGTAAACAGGCGAGGGTCGAAGCCGGGGAGTAGAGAGAAAGTCCATGATCCAAGTTCGTGGTCGATAACAGGTAAGTAGTCGATAATGGGAAAATCTAAAACTAGAATCCAAAGGACGAGAGGCGAAGACGTGGTCGGTGAAACAAAACGAGGTCGATAACTTGGCAGATTATGACGAGAAGAAACGTTGGTATATTGGGCTGGTAAGGCACACAATAAACTGGCGACGTGGTGGTGGCAGAGTGTGGTTTATATAGGCATGAAAGGTGATCACTGATAGCGTACAGGTGTGTGGAATGCGGAGAGTGAGACGGTAAGATGTAAGAAGTGGTTCAGAGTGTGGAATGGTAGTTCTCAGGTGATCATGACGGGGCTGTGGCTTGACGTGTTGTGACAGTACCCTCCCTTCTATGGACACCTCCAGGCGTTCTCACGGGTGCTTTGGGGTGAAGTCTGTGGAAGTCCTCTCTTCTGGACCATAGCCCTCCCAGTCTACTAGGTACTGGAGGCCACGCCTGCAGCGGCGAGACTTGAGGAGCCTGCGAACAGTGAAGGCTTTGCCCCCATCTATGAGTCGAGGGGGTGGGGGAGGCTGGGGGGGTGTAGACAGTGGGCAAGGGACCAGGCGGCGAATCTGAGAGACATAGAAGGTGGGGTTAATCCGGCGCATAGAGAGGGGTAGAGAGAGTCGTACAGAGCATGGGTTAATAATGCGGTTGATTGTGAAGGGGCCGATGAACCTTGGAGAGAGCTTCTTTGAAGTGGTCCTGAGGGGAAGGTCACATGTGGATAGCATGACCCTTTGGCCGATGCGATAATGGGGGGCTGACGACCGGTGACAGTTAGCCTGGCGCTGGAAGGTGCTTACTGTGTGCAAAAGCTGATTGCAGGCCCGTTGCCATGTCCTTTTGCAGCAATGGATGAAAGTTAGGGCTGAGGGGACAGCTACCTCCTCTTCTTGGGCTGAAAAAGGTGTGGTTGATAATCCAGACAGCAGTGGAAGGGAGACATGCCTGTGGAGGAAGTAGGGAGCGAGTTGTGGGCAGGAGTTCAGCCATTTCTTTAGCAGACGGAAGCTTGGGTAGTGGAATGAAATGAGCAGCTTTAGGATAGCGATCCACAATGGTTAAGATACAGGTGTGATTGTGTGATGGTGGTAGTCCAGTGACAAAGTCGATGGAAATGTGGGACCAGGGGTGGTGAGGGATGGGGAGAGGTCTCAGTAGACCCTCAGGAGGTTGGTTTGAAATTTTATTCCTGGAACAGACATCGCAGGAAGCTACAAAATACTTGACGTCCTCCTTGATGGTGGGCCACCAGAAGTGTTGATTTAGGAGGAAGAGAGTGTGTGTCACCCCAGGGTGGCAGGCCAATCTGGAACTGTGGGCCCAGTCCAACACCTGAGGGCGAACAGAGGCGGGAACGAAGAGCTTGTTGGGGGGAACAACACTTCGGCCTGGTTCTCGCTCTAGAGTCTGTTGGATGAGGTGCTCCACATCAAGACGGGTCATTGCCACAAGGCAATGAGGGGGGAGAATCGTCTCTGGCATGGACATGTCCTGGGGGGTGGAGAACTGTCAGGAGAGAGCATCAGGCTTGACATTTTTGGACCCAGGGCGGTATGATAATGTAAACTGGAATCGAGAGAAGAACAGTGACCATCGTGCCTGACATGAATTTAGCCTCTTCGCTGTCTTCAAGTACTCCAAGTTCCAGTGATCAGTCCAAACAAGGAAGGGGTGTTTTGCCCCCTCTAATCAATGTCTCCACTCCTTGAGTGCCAGCTTGACCGCCAAGAGTTCATGATCCCCAATGCCATAGTTTTGTTCTGGAGAAGTGAAACGGCAGGAGAAAAAGGAGCAAGGGTGAAGTTTGTTATCCTCAGGAGATCTCTATGACAAGACAGCCCCTACTCCTGTCTCGGATGCATCCACTTCCACGACAAACTGGAGGAGAGGGTCGTGAAAAATGAGGACAGGTGCCGTGGTGAAGCGGCGCTTAAGTTCCTTGAAGGCCTTATCGGCCAGTGAGTTCCATCGGAACACGATTTTGGATGAGGTGAGTGTTGTGAGTGGGGCCGCCACCTTCGAATGAAGCGATGATAAAAGTTAGAGAACCCCAGGAAACGTTGGAGTTCACGCCTTGAAGACAGCGTCGGCCAATCGGTGACTGCCTTGACCTTAGTGGGGTCCATCTGGATGCCTGCAGGGGAGATGGAGTAACCCAAAAAAGAGGTGGAGGTGCAAAGGAACTTGGCATTTCTTAAATCTAGCTTGGTGAAGACACGGGCATCCTGGAGGAGTTCGAAGGCGGATGAAATTATCGGAAGAGAGTAGTGGTTTTTTATCGTGATCTCGTTTAACCCTCTATAATCAATGCAAGGTCTGAGAGACTTGTCTTTTTTTTTCAACAAAAAAGAATCCTGCTCCCGCCAGTGATGATGATGTGCGGATAATCCCTGCAGTGAGTGACTCATTAATGTACTGTTCCATGGCCTCTCTCTCAGGTTGAGAGAGGGAGTAGAGTCGCCCCTTAGGTGGAGAGGTGCCGGGAAGGAGGTCAATTGCGCAGTCATAGGGGCGGTGAGGAGGTAGGGAGATAGCTCGTGACTTACTGAACACCTGTCATAGGTCATGATATTCAGTAGGGACCTTGGATAAGGTCTCTGTGGTGCTGGCATTCCTTCTGTGAGATGCGCGTGCGGCCTATCTGCATGGGTTCAGGGGGTGCCTCGGGAGTGACTAAGGCCGGTGCTGAGGTGCATGGTGTTAGACATGACTGCCTTTCAGATCGCCAAATGTCCAAACGTGTTGCTAGGTCAATGAGTCCCTGCAGGTCCGATGGGAGCTCTCGAGCCGCGAGCTCGTCTTTAATTGGGTCTGAAAGCAGTAAAAGGGGCCTTTTCATCCCAGTCGCACAAGGGGGCCAGAGTCCGAAAATCAATGGCATAATCCGAGACAGAACGTATTCCCCGGCGTAACTGAAGTATTTGGCTTGCTGCCTGATGCCCTGTGAAGGAGCGATCAAAAACCCTCCTCATTTCGTCAGTAAAAGTCTTATAAGTGAAGCAGCATGGAACTTGGGCATCCCACAGAGCCATTCCCCACTCTCTTGCCTTTCCAGTAAGGAAGGTGATGATGTAGGCGACTTTAGAACGCTCTGTGGGAAATGACGTGGACTGTAGCTCCAGAACGAGGGAGCATTGAGATAGAAAGGAATGACACGTGGCTTGTGTATAACTGAGCCAGAAGAGTGCTGATAATAAAAGCGCTGCGGTGTGAACAGGAGAATGCTCGCTGGAATGCAGAAGCGCGGAATGCCGGCTCGGATGCGACGAGACGAGGGGCGGTCTGTATGATGCGCACCTTGTGAGAATGCGGAGGCGCGCATTACCGGCGCGAGAGAGGCGCAATCCGATATGTATGCCGGCGTGTGAAACTTGATCCTTGCGGCGAAGCAGGAGCGTGCAGAGCCGACAAGGGAAGAGATAGCTGTGTGAGCCGGTTGGAGTAGGCAGCGTGAGCTTGGCGAGGAGCAGTGGCGGCCGCCCCCCTTAAAGCTAGGCAGAGAAGAATGCTACTTTAGCATGTAATTATTTAACATAATAATTCCTAATTTTAATAATGAAATAAAGTCATTTAGTCACAATATTCCGCTGTATTTCTTAATATAATTTATTTGCAATTAAAAAAAATCTAAACTGTATTACGTTCATTTGTGTTCGTGTACGCGGGGCGCCGGACAAACGAGTGTCTATGTAGGCACATAAATCTTTGAAAAGCTTGTGACCTGAGGCTGAGTTCTGATTGGATCTTTTCAAATCATCCTTCGGGCACAGCACTGTGCGCCCTGAACCCTCCCACTTTTGTTCTTCATATATATTCATCATATCGTTTTTAAATATTTGGGTTCATGTGATTGGACCATTCTCAACGAGTCTTTTCCAGCACTTCTTATGGCAAGCGGAGCTGCTGACTGGATGTGATGTGAGTCAGGACTTTATTTTATACTAGTAGTAATGATCACAGCATAATCACCTGATAAATACCTATTTACAGGCGAGTATTAAAAGTTGAATTTTAATTTTGTTTGCCCCCTCCCCAACATTTTTTGCACCAGCCGCCACTCACTGGCGAGGAGCGAGGATAAACCGTGGTCGTAAACAGGCGAGGGTTGAAGCCGGGGAGTAGAGAGAAAGTCCGTGATCCAAGTTCGTGGTCGATAACAGGTAAGCAGTCGATAACAGGAAAATCCAAAACTAGAATCCAAAGGATGAGAGGCGAAGACGTGGTCGGTGAAATGTTTGTTTGGTCGTCAGGTCTAAAAATACAAAGCTCCATTCACTGTATATCAATGACTGCGATGGTGATCCTGCAGCAAAAATAGTTTGACTCTTTGACTTCATATGAACTTCTTAAGGGATATTATGGATTAATAGACGGTGTAACTGTTACAACCTGGTTTACTTTTGACATGTAACAAGATCATAAAAACAGTGAGTTGAAATGACTTTATTAGTAAACAGTATTAGTCTCTGAAACAATACATCTGCTAGAGACATTATACAGTTAATATGTGGAAAGTAGTCTTTTATATAAAGATCTAATGAGTCATAAATTTTACATCTAAAAGATTGCAAGCAATAGTCCAGTTATCTATTAATTATTGAGGCCTATGCACACATTTGTATAAATCCTACAGGAATCTCTTCACATGTATGAATCTGCACATGATATGTGGTGCTGTAAGAGCAGAGTTTGATTTATTATTTCAGACATTGTGTCACTGTTTCAAAGCTGCATCTTCGCTGTTACTAAAAACAGTAACAGTAACGGTGTCAGTCACCTGCGGAGAAAGCATACGACATGTTCATTAATGGACCAGTTACATACTGCAAACAAAGTTAAAAAAAAAAAAAAGTATAAATTTTTTTGTCCAAATGTATCTTTTATGGGCTCCATGTCACCCAGTGTTATTGAAATGTCTCTTGCGCATCATTGTACGAACACCATTTTCCCACTACTCCTAAGTTAGGACACCTCTGGAGCACTTCTACATTATGGTGGCGGTAGGAGTGATTTCCTATTTTAGGAATGTTGATTAATTGCTCTTACTTCTACTCCAAAAAGTAGAACCACTCTGAGATTGGATTTCTGTTGGTGCTGTAAAAGTTTTATGTTTTACAAAAAAAAAATCTTACTTTCTGTAGACATAACATACTTCACTTGTATGTTATACTTGTATGTTATACTTTACAGTTTATGTTCCTTTTTGTCGACTATAATCCATCGATAACTTTCTTTTACTACATTAATTTCACAGCTCCCCTCCGCCAAGGAGACCACACAATTATTAATTAATCATGTCTTCCAGCTTCATGCCTCCCCGGCAACAAAGTCTCGAACCTCAGACCTCAATTCACCTTCCATTTCTAGAAGGCATTCTGTAGGCTTATAGGAACTCCAAGCCTAACTTTTGTTTTCCATCCCCAATCCAATGACCAGACGGAGAGGAAGAATCAAGCCCTCGAGATCACTTCAAGATGTATGACCTCTCTGTACGCCACCTCCTGGAGCAAGTTCTTACCATGGGTTGTGTACACACAACTCTCAACCACTGGGATGTCCCCATTCCAGTGATGTCTGGGCTACTAGCCACCCTTGTTGAACTTAGCTATGCTCGGTTAAAGCCTACAACAGTAAGCAGACCATACACACTTTAGGCCATAGAGTCATGCTTGCTGCCAAGGACATTCTCCTGAAGACCTTGTCCCACCCGCTTCATTGGTCTGATCAACATCACCAAAATAATTAACCCTCTTGGCCACATCTCTGTCTCACAATTTGGCTTTATTACTATGCTGACTGGATTCACAGCGCTCAAATCCTTGATCAAACACTTCCACTTTCTCAACCACGTCTCTCTCACAAATCAACTTTGTTACAATGCTGGATAAATGGCTTCAAACATTTAATTCACTCTCTCAGCCATGTCATCTTCATGAAAACAGGCTCTCGCATATCTTATCCATCAATCTCCAGCCAGTGGAAATTTTAAATATACATACAATAAATTACAAAGTCAAGAATCTGAAGCAATAAAAATGCTGTAAGGACTGTTTTATCAGGCACATTATTGTGATAAGGTTTTTTTCAGTACATGTAATTCAACCTGTTATTTTGCTTTGAGGAATTTTGGCACTTCTGTTTTCTATATATTCACAGCCAATATGATGCCTTTGGTTTTGTTGTACCAGTTATGATTCAAGGCAAAGATATTTTAAAAGAATGCACTGCTGAACATGGTGCACCGTTGTCCCAAGAAAGAAAACTTTTTGAGTGAACAGTCCAATCTTTCCATCTCTGGACTGTACACTGAAACTTCATCTTCAGCGTCTGTCAGTGTGTCTTTTGTGACCTCAAGCTATCGCTGTGTTAACATTTCTTAAAGTTACTGAGCCCCACCCAAAGCAATTATATGTGATTTGTAGTGAGCAAAAGAAAGCTCGCCCCCTGTCCTAAGCAGACATTAACTTGACAATGTAGCTGTGCTTGCTGTGGACCTACCTACCCACAGCAGATCTAGAGCTTCACCACTGTGTGGTACCATATTACACAGACAGAAAGGGGGATCTATATTATATAAATAATGAAATCAGGTGTTTTTATGAATATGTGAGTAACCAGATAGTACATGTCTAAAGATCCTCTTATCTGAAAAGGAGTACTATCTGTCAACAGACAAGGACCCTGAAAATTAGGGAGCACATATGAGCTTGTTGATCTGAATTCAGACCCAGACAACTGTTCTCTCACAGCTGCCTTGAGCACTATACAGTATTAAAGCAGTTTGGTTCCCAGCAATTTATAATTGAAGTTCCATTCATACTGTGATTGATATAGTGGGTGTGGGTGTCGTGCTTTTGAAAAGCAATTTCTTAAAATAAGTGATTGAAACTGACTCAAAAACTGATGTTGTGACTGTAATTTTATTTCATGTATAACTAGTAAAACAAACCTGCTATCAATTGTCACTGTGGCAAAGTATTACTTATATTTATCTCAAAATACCAAGAAAGCCCAAATTAAACAGCTTTAGTTTGCTTGCTGGAGAACAATATTTTTTAAACAAGAAGTAAAATCCAGCAAATAACAGCAGCACTTTTTTTATAGCATGGCTTTGTGTTATGTACACTGCTCACTTAAGTTTTTCCAACCCTGCAGTGATATGGCTTCTATTCTGAGTTGATACACTTGTGCTCTTGGAGATTCCTCTGATGGGCAAAACTCTTCGCACACTGTGAGCAGTTATACGGCTTCTCTCCTGTGTGAGTGTGCTCATGTTGCTGGAGATGACTCTGTTGAGTAAAATTCCTTCCACATTGGGAGCAGTTATACGGCTTCACCCCAGTGTGGATGCGCTGGTGTATTTGGAGAGTATATAGATGGGTAAAACTCTTCCCACAATGTGAGCAGTTATACGGCTTATCTCCTGTGTGAATGCGCTCATGTTGCTTTAGATGACTCTGTTGAGTAAAACTCATCCCACAATGTGAGCATTTATATGGTTTCTCTCCTGTGTGGATGCGCTCATGTTGCTGGAGATGACTCTTTTGAGTAAAACTCATCCCACAATGTGAGCATTTATATGGCTTCTCTCCTGTGTGGATGCGCTCATGTTGCTGGAGATTTCTCTGTTGGGTAAATCTCCTCCCACACTGTGAGCAGGTAAATGCTTTCTCTGCTGTATGGATATGCTGATGTTGTTGGAGAGTACTCTGACGACTAAACTTCATCCCACATTGTGAACAGTTATATGGCTTCTCTCCTGTATGGATACGCTGATGCTGTTGGAGAGTACTCTGACGACTAAAACTCATTTTACACTGTGAGCAGTTAAATGGCTTCTCTCCTGTATGGATACGCTGGTGTTGTTTGAGAGTACTCTGACGACTAAAATTCATCCCACACTGTAAGCAGTTATATGGCTTCTCGCCTGTATGGATACGCTGATGTTGTCGGAGAGTACTCTGACGACTGAAACTCACCCCGCACTGTGAGCATTTATATGGCTTCTCTCCGGTGTGGATGCGCTGGTGTTGTTTGAGAGTACTCTGATGACTAAAACTCTTTCCACAGTGTGAGCAGTTATACGGCTTCTCTCCTGTGTGGGTACGCTGGTGCTGTTGGAGAGTAGTCTGATGACTAAAACTCTTCCCACACTGTGAGCAGTTATACGGCTTCTCTCCTGTGTGGGTACGCTGGTGCTGTTGGAGAGTAGTCTGATGACTAAAACTCTTCCCACACTGTGAGCAGTTGTACGGCTTCTCTCCTGTGTGGGTACGCTGGTGTTGTTGGAGAGTAGTCTGATAACTAAAACTCTTCCCACAATGAGAACAGTCATAGGGCTTCTCTCCTGTATGACTGCGCTGGTGAATTTGGAAATGACATGGACGAGCAAAACTCTTCCCACACTGTGAGCAGTGATGCATCTGGAAAACATGTCAAAATTATTTGAGCTGAACAAATAATTGCAGAAAATTCAAGTTTTTGGAATTCTCATTGGAAATGTCACTGAAACTGTACAGTAATACAGCTTGATCACCCATTCACCCACCCTTAATGAATGTAGCACCCTAAATTTCAGGGATCCAATACAGATGGAGCTGTTAAAGTAATCTTAATATGAAGCTGAACAACTAAAAACATACAAATAACATATCATACTTTTGATTTGAAAACAATACTACATCCTCAACTCTTGAATCTCCAACGCAGAAAAGTACTTTTCAATTTTGCATTATACAATAAGGAGCATTATTATTTTCCCTGTTCCCACTGTATCCCTCCATAAATCTTAAACATAATTTTTATTCTATGGACATGTGGAACCTTTTGAGTTTGAGCTAGAGGTCACAAACTGATTCCCGGGCATTCTACTACTTCAGGATTTTCTGGTAGAAAACAGAATTCAGGGTTCCATCAATTATGGCAAATTGCCCTGCTGCAAAGAAGTCTCAGACCATCACACTACCATCATCATGTCTGACTGTTGGTATGTGTCACGGTGTGTGTCAGTGATGGGCATGCGCCTCAATCTGTTGTCGCTCCTCGCTCACTGGCCTCCCCTTCTGCAGGTGTGTGAAGGGGCGGGGCCTCAGGAAGCAGGCACAGCTGGATAAGAATAATTTTTAATGGATGTCAGGCTTTCCCTACACTATAAAAACAAGATGGGGAGTCGAGCAGCGGATGCTAAATGCGGAAGAGTGGTTTGCAAGCAGGGTACTTCAAAGGCCATAGAATTAAGTGCAGCCATTTGATATCTGCGTAGAGGACAGCCGTGAAACTCTCACACTCTCAAAGAGCCAGCCTTCAGGGAACACAAAGGAGCTGCTGCCCACTCTTCAAGTTCAAGTTTTCTCTATTTGTGGATAACGGCTCTCACCATGGTTCGATAGAGTCACAAAGCCTTAGAAATGGCTTAGTAACACTTTCCAGACTGATACATATCAATTACTTTGTTTCCCATGTGTTCTTGAATTTTCTTTAGATCGTGTTGCCTTCTCTAGATCTAGCAAGGAGGGCAGTTACTTTTTCACATAAGGTCAGGTAGGTTTCAAGATTCAAATAACTATATTAAACCCAGAGGGAAACTGCTTTGTCTTGGTTACAGTTGCTTTGCGTTGTTTCAAAAAAGTATTAAAAGAGTTATAAATTAGACAAGGGGGAGGGATTTTTTTATTATTAAATTAAATTAAATTAGAAAAAAAGGGGGGGGGGGTGGAGATACTTAAACACAGTAACATTCTGTGTTTGCACAGAGGCATGACTGAATTCACATATATTGCACTTGGAAGGGGAAAAAAGGAAAAGGAAAGAGCATTGCACAAAATGCATTGCACAAAATTGAAGAGTGGTAAAGCCCAATAGCATTGGTAAATGACTGTGGAAACAAGCATTGTATTAATGTAATATTGTATTATTTCAAACAGTTACTACCCACATAGTGTAAACATTACAGATAAGAGTTGTATAATAAATATCTTTTGTCTCATGCCTTGCCCTTCGGCCTCTCTCTCTTTGGATTACTCTACGTGTATAATATCGCCTGTTTAACAACTCTGCTCTTGGATCACGCTTCTGGATTTCACTGCCTCTTCTGCTGGATACTTGTTGCCGACCCTGCTCAGTTTCGCGGACTTCTCACTTTCTCTTTCGGATCTGGAGAGCTCAGCTATATCCTACTGGCTTCCTAATCAGCCTGTATCTTCCATCCGATTCTCAATCTCCGGTAATCTGTGTGTTTGTGTTTACGCGTGCTTATGGGCACTTCCATGTTTGTAGATCGCGGACAAGAGCGCATCGCCAGCTTGCTGTGTCTCTTACCCTCTGCCAGGTTAACTACCCAAACAACGGACGCCGCAATCACATTATCTCTACCTTCATTCAAGTACTCGCGACCGCTGGAGATTTCATCGCACGCCCCATTTCCGGGTTTCGGTGATTCGGTCTCATTATCGACACGCCTCGGCCCTCGTCACAGGGGATTCCCCCACACAGCCTGGTAATACCCACTTTCACACGCACAGCTTCTCTACTCTGCTCCTGCTATGCCTGCAAGCCAAACTCCTCTGGCTAGTAATAAAGTTTTCAAATAAATTACCTGTCTGCTATTGGGTTCACTCCTGTTCAGTCTGGTCCCTGACAGTATACATCGGCCATGACAAACCCAGTGGGTTTGGATCAGTTAAGTCAGGCGCTTTCACAACAGGGGGTGCTACTGGGCTCTCACCAGCAAAGTATCCAGCAGGTGACCCAGATGCTTTCATCTATCACCTCTAAACTTTAGCAACTACTAGCCAGTCCTCCTTCAGTCCCAGTGCACACTCCACATCAGGAACCACGGCTCCCTAACCCACAACCTTACAACGGTGAACCTGGAACCTGCCGCTCCTTCCTGTTGCAATGTTTTTTGTTGTTGGAGCTCCAAGCATCCAAGAATGGCTTTTGTGATCACACTCCTCACCGACTGGGCCCGTGACTGGGAAACTGCAGTTTGGGATGCTAATGACCCATGCTGTTCTTCTTTTAAATCGTTCACCGATGAGATGAAGAGGGTGTTCAACCGCTCCCATTCTCTCTGAGAGGCGGCCAGACACCTACTAGAGCTTCGTCTAGGTTCCGTTCTGCCTACGGTTATGCCATCAAGTTCCGGACTCTGGCGGCCTCCGCAACCTGAGACACCCAAGCACTTATGACGCTTTTGTCCACAGTCTCTCTGAGGAAGTTAAGGACCACCTAATCAGCCAGGAACTTCCCAGCGATCTGAATGGCCTCATGGATTTAGCTGGACGCATGGACGCTCGACTGACACGGGGCGTCATGCTCGAACCTCCTCTGCACCCAGATCTTCTGCCCCATCCATGCAGCCTCCGAGCCCTGCCTCTTCACCAAGCCCCAGACCAGTCCTGGAACCCATTTAGGTGGACCGTGCCCGAATCTCTCCCGAAGAACGTCAACAAAGGCTCCAATCAGGCTCCTGTCTCTACTGTGGTCAAAAAGGTCACTATCACCTCCAATGCCGATTAAAAGCCAAGCCCCTCCGGTGAACCTAGGGGCCCTGGAGGGGCAGGTATCAACTGTTCGCGTAGCGCATGCCCACACCTCTCAGCATTTTTTCATAGTACAAGGCAAGGCTCACGCGACCACTGCACTAATTGGCCCCCTGGGTCCGAAACAAGGGTCAAGGAACTTAACCTCCCTACGCAAGCTCTGGAGAACCCGTTGGCCGTTCAGGCCCTTGATGGAGACCCCCTGCCTACCATCACCTGACGGACGGCACCAATAACCCTACAGGTGTCTGGCAACCATACTGAAGAGATGTCCTTCTTGGTCATGCAGAACGCCCATTTTCCTTGGGTTCTCGGATGCCCGTGGTTGACTCGTCACAACCCTGTTTAAGACAGCTCACTGTTCACTAGCCACGTCCTCTCAGCTGTCCCTCCTGACTATGCTGACCTCAAGCAGGTCTTCAGAAAGTTGCGGGCCCTCTCCCTACCACCCCACAGACCTTATGACTGTGCTATTGACCTCCTTCCGGGCTCAACTCCTCCCTGGCTCAATCCCCCTCAATGTCCTTCATCGTCCCCTGCCGGGGATAGGTTCTTCTTTGTGGCTAAAAATACAAGATGCTACGGCTGTGCATTGATTACCGAGGCCTGAATGAGATAACAATCAAGAATCGTTACCCTCTTCCCCTAATGTCAACTGCCTTCGACCTATTTCAGGGAGCCAATGTTTTTACTACACTTGACCTTCGTAACGCGTATTATCTATTCAGGATCAAGTCAGGGGATGAGTGAAAGACTGCCTTTAACACCCCATCAGGACACTACGAGTACCTGGTGGTGCCGTTCGGTCTTTCCAACGCCCCGGCCGTTTTTCAGGCTTTCGTCAACGATGTTCTCAGGGACTTCTTGAACATTTCTGTATTTGTCTATCTGGATGACGACCTGATTTTCTCCCACTCCAAGGAGGAACACACAATGCACGTTCGCCAAGTCCTACAGCGGCTTCTTGAAAACCAACTGTTTGTAAAGGCGGAGAAGTGCGAGTTTCATTCTCGCCCCGTCTAAGGTCCAGATGGACATAGCTAAGGTGGAAGCAGTGACCGACTGGCCCAGACCAGCAACTCGAAAGGATCTTCAGCTCTTTCTCTGGTTCTCGAATTTCTACCCTCGGTTTATCAGAAATTAAAGCTCAGTAGCAGCCCCACTCATCGCCCTCACTTCCACTAAGAACCCCTTTCAGTGGTCCGATCAGGCGAAGGATTCGTTCAGGAGTCGGTTCACCTCAGCACTCATCCTCACACAGCCGGATCCCACTTCGTAGCGGAAGTAGACACTTCAGATTCCGAGGTGGGGGCGGTGCTTTCTCAGAAGTCGCCAGCCGACGGCAAACTACACCCCTGCTGCTATTTCTCTAGCCACCTTTCGATCATAGAGAGAAACTATGGGATCGCCGACCGGGAGCTACTAGCAATAAAACTAGCACTGGAGGAATGGAGACACTGACATCAGACATCAGACGAGGGGATCGAGGTCACGTTTCTCATCTGGGTGGACGACAAGAAACTTGAGTCCAGATCTGGCCATTCACGTTTCGAGAAAAGAGATCTTGTGCGCTTCCGCGGCAGCTTGCGGGAAACTGTGAAAATGCTGTTCATTACCTGTAGGGGGCAGAGGTTTCTCTCTTAGGCGCCCATTGACAGCAAGCGACAGAGCTCATAAACGTTCAATACTCTCCTCTCCTACTTATTTGACTGCGCTTTCTCCATTCAGTATTATTATCATTAATAGTAGTAGTGAAAACTACCGCTCATTAACTATCTCTGCAGTGGTTAAAACAGTAACCAGTACCAGTTAAAATAAACCAGCACTTTAACATTTAACCCAGCAGTTTGACATAAAAAATATTCAATCTGTAAAATAGCATAGGTGAAATCATAGGTTGTGTATAGAGTGATTAAAAACAATACAACAAAGCTTATGGTAAATAAATTCTCAGACTCCACTGCAGGTATTAAAAAACAGTAACTGTCAATTTTAGCTCAGTGGTCCACACAAAACCTCTCGCGGAGGAGCCTTTCCCTGAATTCGCCATTTTCACAGAGGAGGGCATCTCAGTTTATTCATGCAGATGTACAGTACCTATTTACAGTATATAGAATTTTATGGGGTTGTCACTGAACGATTTACCCTGACAAAGAGCAATATAAGAATAGTGCCAGCTGGCACACCTTAAAAATAATTCGGCATCTATTTAGACAGTGGCGGCCGGTGAAAAAAAAATTTTGGGGGGGGGCAAATAAAATTGAAAGTAAACTTTTAATACTCGCCTGTAAATAGCCATTTATCAGGTAATTGCGCATCATTACTACTAGTATAAAATAAAGGCATGACTCACATCGCATCCAGTCAGCAGCTCCGCTTGCCATAAGAAGTGCTGGAAAAGATTAGTTGAGAATGGTCCAATCACATGAGCCCATATATTTTAAAACGATATTGATTCGCTAAGAACAAAAGAGGGAGGGTTCAGGGCGCACAGCGCTGCGACCCAGGATGATTTGACAAAATCCAATCAAAGCTCAACCTCAAGTCACATGCTTTTCAAAAGTTTACGTGCCTACATAGACACTCGTTTGTCCGGCGCCTCGCGTACACGAACACAAATGGACATAATACAGTTTAGATTTTTTTTAATTGCAAATAAATTATATTAAGAAATACAGCGGAATTTTGTGACTAAATGACTTTATTTCATTATTAAAATAAATAATTATTTTAAATAATTACATGTTAAAGGAGCATTCTTCTCTGCCTAACTTTAAGGGGGGGCGGCGCCCCTGCGCCCCGTATTGACCGGCCGTCACTGTATTTAGAGTCAATTTTTTTTTCTAAACTTGTGCTACTGCTGTTTGCTTACAATATTTGTTAATTACATTTTATTTATTTAAATGAGGCTTGGGCTCCGAGATGTTGAGCCTACTGTACATAGTCTAATCAGAGCTCTACCGCCCGTTCAAGTGTAATTCATAAATTATGTTTATAATAATGAAATGAGATGCCCTAAATCGTGCTTTAAAATGAATCTACAATTCATTTCAAACCCGCGGCTCGCAGTTTCACTTTACAAAAGGCAGCGTTTTGATCAAAAGGTGATAAACACATGCGATTTATCAATAAAAATGCAGACATACTGCATTGATGGATGGATGTTGATAAATAATGATTATTATTATAATAATGATAATTAAATAAATAGCTGTCCATCTTTTTTGTGTTTATCTTTTCGGTTTGTTATACACCTCTGCACCACTTAATATAATAAATAGTTTTAAATGTTAGTAAAGGTACCATAGCAAGAGAAAAAATATATATATACACAGTGGAACCTCGGATTGTGAGTAACGGTGGTTTACGAGTGTTCCGCAAACCGAGCAAAGATTTTTAATAAACTTTTAATCGGAAACTGAGCAAGTATTCGTTTACGAGCGCCAAGTATCATGTATCACACATGCGACTCTTATTTTGACACCGAATGTCACTTTTGTGCTGCGGAATTCTTTCAGCGTCTCTTATGTGTGTGCATGCGCATAATTTGACACCGACACACACACACACAAACACCCTGACACACACACAGACGCTCTCTTGCCTTTTCACCCCTCCCCGGCTTCACAAACACACAAAAACTCTGCTCTGTCGCAATTATTTTCAAAGGTAAGGTGCTGGTTCATTTGTTTTGTTTTTGTTTTTTTTACTTTACAGCATTGATTCCAGTGTCAGAGATTCCTTTTTTTCCTGTTAAAACGGTGTTTCCGCTGTGTGTCTGTTTGTTGTGAAACTTAAAAAGTGATTACGTTAGTATGCGCTCACGCCAGTCTCAGAGAGATTTATTTTTTTCCTGTTTAAATGGTGTTTCCGTTGTGTGTGTGTGTGTGTGTGTGTGTGTGTGTGTGTGTGTGTGTGCGTGTGTGTGTGTGTGTTTGTTGTGAAACTTAAAAAGCGAGGTGGGAAGAGGGAGGAGGAGTGTTGCTGTGTAAAACGAGGCGAGGGAAGGGGCTAATTCCACACACACACACATACACACACACACACACACACACACACACACACACACACACTCACACACACACGGCGCCTGCGTGCACCAACGGAAACACTTATCTGTCGGGATTTATTTGTACTTTTTTTAAAGGTAAAGTGCAGATTCATTTGTTTTATTTTCATTTTATAGATTGTATTAATTACTTTTATGTATTTAATTTTTGGGGCTGTGGAACGAATAATTTGTGTTTTCATTATTTCTTATGGGAAAATGATGATTTGGTTTACGAGTGTTTTGGAACACGAGCCCACTTCCGGAACCAATTATGTTCGTAATCCAAGGTTCCACTGTATATATACAGTGTTTATGCTGTAATTTGGTCATGTTCACCCATGCGGTAAACATATGTGGCATTTAATAGCATTCGCTATTCGCTAGTTATCAAGTTGTCCACAGGTCAATCTGCATCAAAAAGGATCTCTCTAAGTAATTAAGCATAATAATAAAATATAGTTGCAAGCAACGATGACGGGCCCAAGCACCCTGTGCCATCGCCACCCCGGGCGCACCGCACAACCTTTGTTATTTGAGTGTGTTAAGACCTCGAAAAAACCATAGTCACTCGGTTGCACCGCACAACCTGCACACGTCACACACTATACAGGGCTGATGTCAGTTTGGGCCCTAAATATTTGTTGAGTGCTTTAGTGTGTGTGTGTCGTGAAAGAGGAGTGTGTTTGTGTATGTGTGTGTGTGTGTGTGTGTGTGTGTGTGTGCGCGCATGTGTGTGTTAAAATTTGTGATGTGTATGTGTGTACAAAAGGCCGCAGATGCTGGAAAATAAGCCTCACACTATGATGTTCCTGAATGAGATGTCACTGAACGTGATGTCACTGAAGGCATCACTGAATATAATGTCACTCAATATAATGCCATGCAGAAAGTTATTCATTATTTTTCAGTGTAAGTTTAAGACATTATCACGGCTGGCTCGTTTGAGATCGAAAATCCCTCCGCAATTTTGCATCCTCAATGTCTTTAGATCACATCGGCCCAGTTTGGTGACAATCGTATAAATAAAAAAGTACTGTATATCAAAATCCATCGGGTGCGTTTTTGCGAACGACTCAAAATAACCGGCCTCCAGTTAAGTTTTGTGTGCCTACGTGAAAGTGTGCTTGAACTATGCAGCAAAATCTCGTGTGGGGGCCCCTGGGGGCCCCGGGCCACGAGACTCTCAGGCATCCTGATGGCAGCAGATTTCAACCTGTCTGCCAAGTTTCATGAGTTTTTGACCCCCGAAAAGTCCAAAAGGTTGGGAAAAAAATCCTTAGGAAAACAAGAAGGTCCTGCGCACCTTATAGTGCTTGGGCCCTAATAATGAATAATCATAGTGTCACCCCATTGTTGAACATGACCAAATTATTGCATGAACACTGGAACACGAGGATTTAAGAATTTAATTAAACACTAATATACTTAATGTGTTAAAATGTTGGATTTTAAATGTGTGTGTGTGTGTGTGTGTGTGTGTGTGTGTGTGTGTGTGTGTGTGTGTGTGTGTGTGTGAAATGTACAGTATTTATATATGTGGCAACATTAATGGTTTGTGATCGGTGCATGGGCGTCAACTCGCACGTTCTGTAATATTCCATTGTCATTCAGATTGCATCTGTTTTAGAGCCCTTTAACTAAAGCATTCGCTAGTTATCAAGTTGATATACTGGTCAATCTGCATTTGAAAACATTCAGTAAATTTGTGAATTACACAAAGTATCAACTCCAACTATGAAGTCTGATTTGATTTGCTGGGGAAATTAAAATTTCCGTCCGCTTTGTCTTGTTAATTCATCTAAAACCCCCTACAGTATTTGCCAACAGCGCACCCAGTTTGATAAATTCACACCTATCGTGAATGAAAGATGAGAAGAGATTCAGCAGAATCTTCTGACACCGTACTCGCTCTGAAGGACTATATTCGACAGGAATACAGAGAATAAGAATTGTATTTATAATAAGATAATTAATTAAATAATAAAAGGAATTTATCTAAAAGCCAGACTAAATTTCTCATTCACAGCTGACGTGGTTAAATATGCTTATACTGTAGATACGTAGGTTATATTTTAAAAGTACAATTGCAAGTAAATTACAAACTACATGTAATGTAAAATATGAAGAAAACAGTTTTAGACACAGATATATAATATGGTAGTATATACAATGACAAAGCTATTTTCACATGAGTGCTCAAATGTAAAGCAAACGCAATTATTAATTTATTGTGTATATTTAACTTCAATCAGCCGCTTAAGTTACATAAAAAAATAACGTGCCTACCAGCCCACTATTATTTTCTGTTCAAATTTAGTCAAAAAGACAAAGTACAACAAAGAATACGAAAGTGTATAATCTTTAATAAAGTTAGCTTAAAACAATATCGTCTCCAATGCTGAAGCAAACATGATTTTGTTTTTGTTTTAGTCTATTAGCTCAATACAATGCAACAGTGCGCTCAGAGGTGAACACATGCAGACCCCCAGTTACTGTAAGCCCTCTTCTCACCTTTCATTCACGATAGGTGGGAACTGGTTTCACTGATGGGGGAATTGGCAGAATTGAGGGGTTTAAAATAAATGAACAAGACCGAGCAGACGTCTCGCCTAAAATGTATTTCGCCAGCAGAACATAAATAGAAACAAATAAAATGTTTAATGGTATCAATTAAATCAGACTTCATAGTTGGACTTGATACTTTGAGTGTAATTCAAAAGTTTACTGAATATATTCAGATTTTGTAAAATAACAAAACCCGTTTCCTTCCTGGACCTTTTGTCCGCATCACAGTGAGCTGAAGCTCAGCACGTCTACTTTCCTTGTTTTAATCTGTAATATTTAAGTGAATTACGCGTGTATGCATAAATATTCCTTTTTATTTATGGTCTGGTGAAGTATGTTTGTTCTGCAACAAGAGACGATGACTTTCTGGGGGAGTATGTCTGCTCCTTTTGTAAAGTGAAAGTACGAGCCGCGGGTTCATGCACGCTGATGAACAGCTTTATTTCAGTCATAAAGCCACAATCACATTCCAGGTATTATTTCTAGCCGTGGTCAAATAATGGATGAAATAATTATTCAATGCTGGACACAAACAGCAAAAAAGCCAGATGATTATTTTTATAAAAAGCCCGAAGCACTTTGTGTTCATATTTGTTCATTCATGTCTTCTGATGCTGCTGGACACATTTTTACGTTTTAACGAAGACATGTTGACATATTCACGAATCAGGACATTCACATAATTACTGTATATGTGCGCGCATCTCACAGGTGTATGTGCGTGGAGAGTTTGTGTGCGCGGAAAAAGTGCGCATTCTTAATGGCCAGATCTGTATCTCGGATTAGCCAAACGCCTGAACGATTGCCAAGATCTCGTTTTAACTTCTCCCTATCTTTCCGACCAGGGAGCAAGAACCCCAAGCCTGATTCCCTCTCCTATCAGTTCACCTCAGTCACAGACGACGCTCCAGTTTCCACCATCCTGCCGTCACAAAGTCTCATTGTGTCCACCTCCCTCTACATTGAAGCCCTGGGGCTGGAACAAGAGCCTGGCGTCCCAGAGGCACCACCGGGCAGACTCTTTGTACCGTTGGTAGCTTGCCCTCAAATTCTTGAATTGGGTCATAGCTCACAACTAGCCTGTCACCCTGGTGGAGCTCACACCCTCGCTCTGGTACAGCAACGCTTTTGGTGGCCTTCGATCAAAGAGGACATTCGCCAATTTCTTGCCACATGCGACGTTTGCACTCGCAATATGACCAGCAATAAGCCACCGGCAGGTCTCCTCAGACCGCTCCCAGTGCCCCACAGACCCTGGTCCTACATTGCCCTAGACATTGTCACGGGGTTTCAGATGGCTACACCTGCATTTCAACCATTGTCGACTGCTTCTCCAAAGACGTTCGCTTTGTTCCCCTGGTTAAACTTCCCTCAGGCAAGGAGAGGGCAAGCTGCTTATTCTGCATGTCTTCCGCCTTCATGGTATTCCTGTTGACGTTGTCTCCGATCGCGGACCCCAGTTCTCTGCCCAGTTCTGGACGGCATTCTGCAAACTGGTCAGGGCTACTCCCAGCCTATCCTCTGGTTATCACCGTCAGACCAACTGGCAGACTGAGAGAGCCAATTGGGATATTGAGACAGCGATTCGGTGCATGACCTCCAAGGACCGACGCTCCGGGAGCCGAATGCTACCATGGGTAGTGTATGCACACAATTCTCTACCCACAGCATTTACAGGTCTCTCCCCATTCCAATGTAGTCTGGGCTACCAGCCTCCCTTATTTCCATAACAAGAGGAGGAGGTGGCAGTTCCCTCTGCCCAAGCTTTCGTGCGCCGTTGCAAAAGGACCTGGCTGCAGGCGAGAGCTAGGCTACGCAATTCAATATCACTGTTCAAGCATCAGGCTGATCGCCACCGTTCCACCGCGCCTACCTACCGTGTTGGACAGAGGGTTATGCTCGCCACCCGCAACATCACCATTAAAACATTCTCCCACAAGGTTTCTCCTAGGTTAATTGGCCCATTCACCATTGTCAAGATCATCAACCTTTGAAAAATCAGACTGCTCTTACCGTCCACTACTAACCCATAGTATCCTGTCCACTAAGTCTTGTAATCAAACATACTGGGGATGGTGGGTCAGGTAGTCCATGATCAAGGAAACCAAGGGAGTGTCTATGTTCATCTTCTTTAGTTTCCCCTCTAATACTTCCCAGCTAATGGTGTTGAAGGTCAAAGAACATAATTCTGACCGTGGTCCCAGGTTTGTTGAGGTGGAAATAGGTTTGATAGAGCAGGTGATTATAGCATTATCTACTCCCAAGAAAGTCTAATCGGCAAATTGAAGAGGGTCCAGAGAGGATTTCACCAGGGGATGAAGTGAATCAGTCTCTCAAACACCTTCATAATGTGAGAATAAACCTGTCACTAGTCATTCTGGGCAGAGGGACGTGGTACCTTGCAGACAGGTACTAAGCATGATGTCTTCCACATGGCAGGCATGATTAAGGAGGTGCCTGAGAACATGATAGAGTTGGGTAGCATGTTTTGGAGCTGAAGCTAATGAGAGTGTGAGATGAAGGGACATCAAATCTATTAAAGAAAGTGTTAAGATCGTTTGCACGTTCCACGTTCCCCTCAGCCAGCTGTCTTGTAGCCAGTAATGCTCCTCATGTCCTTCCACACTGCTCTCATGCTGTTCTATTTCAGCCTTTGTTCCAATGTCTTCCAGTAGGACTCTTTCCCTGATTTTTACAGACAGTATTTTTCGCACCATCTTCATCGCTTTCTTAATTTTAAACGCTTTAGATTTAAACATGCATGTCCTTGGTGACCCAGGGTTTACAGAACTACTTCTGTCATGCCATCCATGTCCTCACCATGTGGTTCACAGAGAACCTCCCAGTCTGTAGCCTCGAAATGCCCTTGTAGTGCAGCAGAATCTCCTTCTAACCACCATCTCACATTTGTAACTGTAGCCGGCTGTCTCTGAACCAAGGGTTTGTATAATGACAGGATAAAGCACTTTTAACATTAGCATACAGCATCACACCTATCCTTCCGGTGTGACAATCCACATATTGAGTGAAAGTGGGAGGAGTCTTGGTAAGTGACGTGTGGTTGAAATCACCAGAGATTAGGAGAAAGGCATCAGCGTCAAGTGTAATACTTGAGCCCAGAACATCCTCATGTGGCCAGGTCCCAGTAAAACACATCAGACTGCACTCGCCGAAGATGTTTTCAGTCTTATTAAGGTATTTGACTCATCAGTCTTATTATCCAGAGATCTAATATTGCCCATGATAAGAGACAGGAGAGTCCTCGTCATTTCTTTATGCTTCTCTTGTCTCTCTTCATCTTTACATCCAACTTTAGCAACTCTCCATCTTTTTATTCCACCTCTGCAACCTCACAGGGTCCTACTCGGTATCTCATCAGGAATGTTTACAGTCCTAAACAAAATGCTGGCCGGCTTTAGTGCAATCAGTGTTTCTCTAGTAAAGGAACTAGCTCCCTGGTGCATGCTGATAACACGAAGCCCTGGAAACATAATTAACCCAAAAGCCCTTTTGTTGCATGACTAAAAATAAGAACGACTGCTGATGACCTAAATTTTCAAAAGAAAGTTTCAGTATGAAATAAGAGAAATAAGAGAATTTTTCTAATTAGAAATATAGAGAAATGTAGAAATAAACATTAGCTGTAAAGACTTTTAAATTTATGTTATGTACAAATAATAAGGTAATAAAAATAAAATAGTAGAATAAAAATAGACATATAAATGATATATAATAAAATATAGAGAAGTTAAAGTGGAATGGAGAACCGTGTCCAATTATGGGCAAGATAGTGTGCGGAATGTGCAGAAGTGTGCAAGATTGTTCAAAGATCACAGTTCTGTTTTGTGCAAAATGTGAGATTGTTTGTGAGAAATAAGATCAGAGTTTTAAGTCTTATGTGGTGTTGTGATTAAGAGACCGTATCACCTTCGGGAAAGAAGCTCCTCCTCAGTCTCTCTGTGTTGGTCTTCAGAATGCTCTTTATGGTGCAGGAGTAGAAGTTCCTAAGCACCCTAGAGGACAGTCTAAAGTCTCTCGAGCGTCTGAGGTGGTAGAGACACTGCTAGGCCACGGTGTTGATGTGACAGGACCATGAAAGCTCCGAGGTATCTGAAGCTGTCCAATCTCTCCACTGGGCTTTCGTTGATGACAGGGGTCTGGAAAATCCTCTCCTGCTTAGTACTAAAGTTAGCTCCTTTGTCTTGCTGATGTTCAGGAGGAGCTTGTTCCTCTGGCACCAGTTCTCCAGATTCCTAATCTCTTCCAGGTAGGCCATCTCATCGTTGTCAGAAATCAGGTCCACCACGACGGCGTTGTCAGCAAACATAATGATGGTGGTGGAGTTGGTAGTAGCTACGCAGTCGTAGGTGTACAATGAGTACAGCAGGGAGCTCAGAACACAACACTGGGGGGTCTAGTGATGAGGGTGAGGGAGGCTGAGACATATTTTCCATTCCTTTACTGCCTGTGGTCTGCCAGTTAGGAATTTGGAGATCCACTGGCACATGGACAGTCTGAGATGATGAACTCATTTCCGGTGTTGGCATTGTCTTACTTTCTGCAGCCGTTATCATAGTTAGCTTTGCTAGCACTATTTGCATTTCTGGCTGCAGCCTCAAAGTCAGAATGCAAGGTGTTTAGCTCGTCTCTGCCAGAGACACATCCATGTTTATCATACCGGATGTTGGTGCTTTACCGATTATTGTCCTTAGTCCCTGCCAAAGGCTCCTAGAGTCACTCTGTTGGAGCTGTGACTCTAGTTTCCTCCTAGTTTACTGCTGCTTCGCCTTCTTTACTGCATTCCGGATGTTGTATGATGCAGCCTTGTACGAGTTCATGTCACCTGGCGCAAGTCCCGCATTATAGGCAGCGGTGCGAGAACTCAGAGTGTCGCGGATGGCCACCCACGGCTTCTGATTGGAAAGCATTCTGCTGGTTGTTTTTCCATGGTATCATCCATTAGTTTCTGGATAAATCCCACAACAGCTTCCATAAACATATTGATGTCATCAGAGCTCCGCCAGAATATGTCCCAGGTCTGCATCCCGTACAGCAGTCACCGATTGATCCGTCCAGTGCGCAACCTCCCTGTGAGCAGGAGCCTTGTGAAGGTAAAAGGATGACATTTGATGGTCAATAGTTCCATGTTGGGTATTCAGGAGCATGTGAGAGAAACAACGCTCAACGTGTTGCACGAGCTGTTGTTCACCATTAAACATATGCCGCCACCCCTTAACTTCCTGGATTCTAGTGTCCTGTGTGTGCGGTGAACCGAGCACTCGGCCGGCTGGATGGCGTGGTCCAGCATGGCTGGGTTTAGCCATGTCTTGGTAAAGCAGAGGAGTTTGCAGTCCCAAATGTCTCTCTGGAACTTTACCCTGGCCCTGAGGAAACCGAGCTTGTTTCCCAGTGAAGGGACGCTGGCGAGCAGGATGTGTGGAAGAATTTTTTATCTGATTTTATGTGACATACCCTACTTTTAAGAGATAAAAGATACCTCAGCTTGCAATAATGGGAGGCTCGCGTGAGATGCCGAGCATATAGGCCCCTTGGAATGTGCCTGCGTAAGCAATCCGATCTATACATTGAGGTACCCTGTACTGAGAAACTTAATGTAACCCAGATGTTTAATGTAAAGTAAGCGCGGGAAAACTGGCCGCCTTTGTTTAGGACCAGTATTTAAGCAAGAAGCCATCGGGAGTCGTGGTGTGTTCTGCAGACCTCCCGACTTTGTTGATCAACCAATAAAGTTGTAACCTTCTGAAATCAAAGCCTGAGTCGTCAATTAATTTCCACGACAGATGCTAGGCAGAGGTGTGCGGTGTGCACAGGCTCTTAGCCTGTTCCTGACACCAGCTCGTTTCCCCTGGGGTCACTGCTTCGGGTCGAGTCCTTTGTCCTCCCTCTCACTCGGCCAGCTTGGATCCAAGGTTAAAAACTTCAAATTGTGAGTATATTGTAAACCAATAGAAATAAGAGTATCTCTATCATAGAGGTGCATTTAGTGTCGGACGTTAAAGACTGAGCTGACTGCACGGAACTGTGCAGCCAGGGGAACGGCGATGACGCGGCTGGGAAGTAGAAGCAGCAGCGCAGGGACAGCCAGCAGGAGAACAATGAGGCGCCGTCGCCTGCAGCACCAGACTCACAACTCACATCAGAACTCACGAAGCTCAGTCCTGAACATAACAGCACCACTGAAACACACACCTCACCCGGCGCTGTTACAAAAGACATCCCTATAAACAGCATAAGTGTAAAACACGACACCTGTACTGTATTCAGAGCTGACAGTGACCCCTCTCTGAACACTGACTCCGCCCCTAGTGCCGACTCCGTCCCATAACTCTGAATCCGCTCCTAACATCTGCACTGAAGAAGTACAGGTGCCACAGATCAGCACACCACGACCGACACCTAAAGACACCCTGAAACTGAAAGAAACACCGACCCCTACTATAGCAAAACCAAGGAGGAAAAGAGAAGAGACGTCCACCACGGAACTCATCACCAAAGCCGCCAGTAAGACTCTGAGCGCCACAACACAGGAGCGTGAAGAAGCAGGGTGTAGCACAGCACACAACAGGCACACTTATAGACACTGACATAGACACACTTATAGGTAGCCACATTTATAGAATGCTTTCTACAGCTATCTAAAACAGAGAAAAGACGAGTGGTACAAACGTTACTCTCTGAACAAAAAAAACTACAAAAAAACAACACAAGTACAAAAACCAAAAACCCACTGTCACACAGGAGGAACAAAAAGGACAACAGCTAAAAAAAACATGAACTTTGAACAGGACTGTAAATTAATGGACAAAAAACAAAAACAAAACTAAGAAAAAAGTTGTTGATGGTTGGGAATGGGGGGTGGGGGGCTTAGTGGGAGTAATTTTATAAAAATAAAAAAACACTGTAAATATGTAAATAACACCTGACATGAAAAAAAAAAAAAATCTGGGACATGCGTTTCCTAAATAAAGTGTATTAAATCTCAAAATCTCTCGATCGATAGATAGATAGATAGATAGATAGATAGATAGATAGATAGATAGATAGATAGAAGTTTATTTGTCACACACATGGTTGTACAAGTACAAAACAGTATACAGCACAGTATACACACACACACACACACAAAGATCAGCCATGACATTATGACCACCTGCCTAATATTGAGTGGGTCCCACACTTGCCACCATTGACCTGTAATTTCCAGTATGTGTTTTGACATCTTTCCTTCAGAACCAGCATTAACCTTCTACTCAATTTGATCTACACCAGCGATTCTATTGGATCAAACTACACGGGCCAGCCTCCACTCCCCATGTTCATCAATGAGCCTTGGCCACCAACGACCATGTCGAAAGTTTCCTTCCTTGGATTACTTTTTGTATACCCTGATGACCACACTCTGGGAACATCCCTCAAGAGCTGCAGTTTTAGAGTTTGTGGCTGGATATGTGAACTTTTTTTTCCCCCTGAAATTGATGTGCTAGAAGCAGAAAAAATGGGAAAGCATAAGGATAGAGGACTGGGTCAGACCAATTCCAAAACTGCAGCTCTTGTGGGATGTTCCTGGTCTGCAGTGCTCAGGACATACCAAAAGTGATCCAGGGAGGAAAAACGGTTAACTGGCGACAGGGTCATTGGTGGCCAAGGCTTACTGATGCACATTGGGAGTGAAGGCTGGCCCATGTGGTCCGATCTGCCAGTGTAGATCAAATTGATGAAAAGGTTAATGCTTGTTTTTGATAGAAAGGTGTCAGAACACACACAAGTCAAACTGTTATGGACCTACCCCATATTTTGCAGGTGGTCATAATGCAATGGCTGGCCTTTATATATAGTGAGATGAATATATGCAAAATATGTGAATAAGGATGAATATTCAGTGGCCATGAGATATGCACCTGAGAAAATGGCAATTAAAAATTAAAGCAGTGCCAAAAATGAGTGATGAGTTACTACTGGATTGTGCAATGCTCCTCACCTTCTGTCTAATGAAAGTTCCTTCAGTTCAGCTCAGTTTCTGTCGCCTTATCACAACGGTTGGCTGGTGGTGGAAAAGTATAAAGAATGTTACATTAGTTAAAATTTACACATGAGCACGCTCACACAAGAACACAAACACAAGAGGGAGAGAGATATTGCACTGCCCCTGCTTACACCAAGATGGCAGTATGAGCATAGCTAATCTCTGAATCTGCCCTTTCTCTTTTTCTTATCATTAAAAAACTACATCTAATGTTATTGCTGTTATTGTTCCCTAATTGTCAAAATAAGCCAAGACACTTTTATTATGGTTATGCCAATTTAGCCTATTTTAACTGGACTGAATTGTTATATTGTTTTTTATACACATTATAAAAGTTATAATACGTAAATATGTCGTTCTTAGTCTTTCAGCTGTTCCCATCAAGGAGTCGCTTCACCGGACCATCTGATCCGCACACAACAGGTTTTAGGCCGGATAGCCTTCCTGATGCAACCGTCCCATTTTTTTCAGGCTCAGGACCAGCACTGCATCCAGTGTCTGGGGTTTGGGCATTGGGTGGAAACTGAACTTCTGCATTTCAGGCAGAAATTATTATAGTTCAGTTAATGTACTATAGTGTAGTTGTTTTTACAGATCACTAGCCTGTGTAATAGCAAGGATGCATTAAATTAAATCTAAAAATTACTGCACCATTGTAATATTTTGTCATCCCCTATAATAACCCTCTAATTAACAGTTGGAATAAAATATAACTACCAATAAATAAATCATAAAATGCTAGCATATTTGTATTCTGTAGGGTAAACACATTTTGTGCACTGTTAATAGTAAAAAAAATTGTTTTAAATGTATCATGGAATGTAATTGCATCAATATAACATTTTAACATGAATAAAGTGGTTATATTGTGAATATAAATTTGTTATTTAACATGTACAATTCTATTAAATGTTTTCATTTTGTTATATCTAAGAAAAACGCTGTGTCCACCAAAACTGATGTATTTTGTGTTACAACAATAAATGTCACCCATTTGCATGCTGAGTATGTTCTTTCTCATTAATTTGCGTTCAATTTGTTACATTTCTGACCATTTCATGTGTCATACTTTATTAGTGTCTGTGGTGTTGTTTATAACTTGCACATCTGACATATTTTAATGAAAAAATTAATAATACTTTCAAAATGTCCCCTGATCTTGAAATTATCATGATGGCAGCCTCCATTTTAGAAAAATCTGGATTTAGGCTAATTTGTCTGTGGTATTTGTCACAGACTCCAGTAATTCTACAGAAATTATACAAATATTCTATTTTTAACACATAGGATATTCTCAATCATATAATTGTATCTCTATTATCTATTATTTTGTCAATAAACATTTATTTGGTAAATCCTTCATGGAATATGGTGTCTGTGGTGTTATATCACTTCTGTGGCGTTTAAACTGTATCTGTAATTTCTTTCATTCAGGGACACTTAATCTTATAATTTATTGTTTTTAGACTTTAACTTGGTTTTAATCTTTTAGAATAAAGACTATAATGATCTCAGACAGTTGTTCCTGTCTTTTCTATGTATAACCAAATTTAGAAAAATTATCTGTACTCCTTTGGCAGAAACAGAATATTAATATTAATAGACATTAATAGAAATTAAACATTTCTTTTAAAAACTGAAATTTAAATGATCAATGAAACTGAATCCTTTAAATAATGTAATTAATTATTAATTAATATCTAAAGTTGCATAGCCCTGCTCAAATTCTGTCTCTCATTTGCCACAACTTTTAAAGAACGACCCAAAAACATGTATAAAAAAACACATTCTCTTTGGCCAGTGTTTGAATGGGTAGTTCCAACACAGGCATCACAGGTATGTCACAGGCGTTCTTTATTGCAGTTTTATCAGTAGGCATCATCATCATCATCAACAACTTTTATGTTGTACTGTGATGTAATAATTAAAATTCATTTGATTGCGAGAACAACATTAGGTGGAAAGAGACAGTTGCTGCAATATGTTTTGATGTGGAAAGTGGGACTGTTACTAAATTGCACATGATGGCAATTGGAAGAAAAAAGTTTAATTAGGTTAAAGACATTTTAAACAGAGGATCCATTTAGGTGAAAATAGGCTCAGAAGTATCGCGCCAGTGTAAAAAAAAACATCCCAAAGTGGCTCAATAACATTTAGATCTGGTTACTCTGCAGGCTATGGGAGATTCACTTTCATGTTCATCACCACTCTGTCACCAGTCTTGCAGTGTGTATTGGTGCATTATCATCCTGATACACTGCACAGCATTCAGGGTACAATGTTTGAACCACTGGGTGCACATGGTCCTCCAGAATGTTTTGGTAGTCCTTGGCAGTGACGTGCCCATCTAGCACAAGTACTGGGCCTGGGGAATGCCATGATATTGCAGCCCAAAGCATCACTGATCCACCCCCATGCTTTACTCTGGGCATGCAACAGTCTGGGTGGTATGCTTCTTTGGGGCATCTCCACACCATAATGTTACATATCAATAAAATTCATATTTAAATGGATATAGATTTTATAACATATTTAACAACACTTCACAAATTTAATATATAGTCACGACACACACATCAAGTCAGTAGTCCAGCTCCTGCCAAACAGGAGTAACATATCTTGCAAAACATTCTCCAGCACCTCAATGATTCTCTGCATGAGTTTCTCTAAGCTTGTGTGTGTGGGGGGGGGGGGTCTTGATCAGGAGTCACTGATCAGGAAAGAAAGCATTTAATGTTGATTTTGAAAAAGACTTGACTGGAAATTCAGCTTTTAGGGACAGGGAAGCTGAGGAGATTGAGATCTATAGGTGGCGCTGATGAAATCAACAGAACTCCAACTAGATGCTAAGTGGTACTGATAGGAAAACGCGGAAAAAACAAAGAAGATTGCTAATTAAAATGCACATGATGGTAATTGGCGGGGACCTGTTTAATTGAGTTCAAGGCTTTTTTAGTCGAAGAATTATTCAGGTGAATATTTATCAAGCCAGCGACTAACAAATGATTCGTGATCTTAGAGATGCTGAAAGAATCATAGGAGGAGGTGTTGACTTTCCTCAAGCTCTACCTGTTATTTCACGAGGAAGACCAGCAGACAAACTCAACGCTTGCATTAAACATCCAGGTTTAGGAAATACGTTAAGATAAAAACCTTGTCGTCCAACATGAGAGTGTGTTTCTTGTGATACCACCTCATAGTCAAAATGCACATGATGGGAATTGGAGGGAACCAGTTTAATTAGGTTCAAGACTTTTTGGACGGAAGAACTTTACACGCATTTCTCAAGAATTTACGAGTATATAGCGTCATCATCAACTTTTATGTCATACTGTGAGGTAATAGTATATCTTCATCTGATTATCAGATTATCATGAGGTGGATGTATGCGGGTAAACCTCTACTAGATATATTATATAGCAAAGTAGATATATTATATATATTAAAACCCCCTTTTTTTTTCCACGCTCAAGAGAGACACAGTGACTGATGGGAAATCTTTCATGTCCCCTCCATGCAAATGTTCACTTGTTACCTAAACTTTTCACAGTTCCTTTTGAACTGAGCTTTTTCGTTCCCTGCAAGTTGGAATCACACTTAACATTACCAAATACCAGGGAACTTTAAGCTGTTTGGAATGCACTCACATTCACACATGCACACACTCCCTTGGACTGCAAGTCCAGTTCAGTATAATATTACAATAATACAGTCTGATAGAGCCCCCCCCCCCCCCCCAATTCAAAAAATGTTTAGGGTTAAGTTTAAAGTAGTCAGGACCATAGCCCTTGATAATCAGACTTAACGACGACACAGGTCATGGCTCTAAATCTGGAAGAGTGTTTAAAATTATTTTAGACAATAATTAGATGTTACCCATGGCACCGCCTGAATGCTGTTCATGATGCCTGCGTGATACCATTACCTTTAAAAGGAGTGTGCTGCTCCAATATTTCGGCACTATAGACACTCTGCAGCCTGCGCCGGGGTTTCAGCAGCAATGAGCCCGGATTGATATGTGACACACTTAGAGTATGGAATAAAAGTTGATGATGATGCTGCCTACTGCAACAGTCAGGGAAGAATGCCCGTGGAACTACCTGTGCAAACATGCTAATGTTAACACATAACGCTAGCAACATGATAATCATGTTAGCATCATGCTAATGCTAATGATGTTGCTAGGGGGCGTGGCTTATGAGCATCTTGATAAGTGCAAAAGTCTGATTGGTTGCCTGAGTTAAATGGGCGCT
>JAAGKR010005282.1:0-18514 GCA_011419295.1 Clarias macrocephalus | reverse complement strand
TTTTAATTTGCCTTCCCCCCCCCCCCCCCCCCCATGTCTTTACGACAATGGGATCCACAGTTTCAATGTTCCTATGGAGGTTACCATTATATGTTAATTGCCCCCTGCTGAGGCATTTTCCCGCCCACCCCTTAGAAAAGCCATGTCAAGCACCCCATTCCGGAACGAGCCGGAGTGGACACCTCTTCCACTGGTCTATGATGAACGTTACAGGACTAGTTATGTGCCAAAGTCCCCATTATACGTCAGTGGGGCAAATTTGGGCACATGTTGTGTCCCGGGGTAAAACTCTTAAAATGTAGTAAATTTGAGATTTCTCAATCTGTCAAATTTTTTCTCAATGTTAAGTCTATCGGGGCATTTTACCACCGACCCCTTAGAAAAGTCAAAGCACCCCATTCCCGAATAAGCCGCACGATTTGACACCTTATTCATGGGTCAATGACAGACTAGTTGTGTGCCAAACTTTTGTATGGAAGAAGAAGAGAAAAAAAAGACTAGTAAGACTGTGAGATAATAATAGTAGTGCTTTGCTAGCCCCACTAATAATAAATAAATAAATAAATAAATAAACTTTAGTGTTACAGAGATTCTGAGTTTTGAAGGCTGTGTGCAAATCAGGACACGGGTTGCCAGAAATAGACACATGAAATATTTAATTAATCTTTAGTTTAATTTCAACTATCATGGTTTCTTTGTTAACATACATATATAAAAACAGAAATCTTCAGTGGGCGTGTTTGTGGTGTTTGCTCAGGTTATAGTACCATCATCATCAACTTTTATATCACACTGTGATGTAATAATATATCTTCATTTAATTACCAAAACCTCATGTAAGCGGAATGATCCGCGGTTAAACCTCTAGTAAACAATAAATATTACGATCAATCCTAATATCAGTAAACACTCATTTTTACCCTCACAATCAAAATCAAAACTGCCAGTTTTCAAGCAGAAATTCACCTACCTGGCAACCGCGCGAATGGTCCATACCATATTGTACCATATGAGGAATTAGAGTACCTGGAGGAAACCCACCGAGCACTGGGAGAACATGCAAACTCCATGCACACAGACCCAAGGAGGAAATCAAACCCAATCCCTGGAGGTGCAAGGCGAAAGCGCTAACCAGTGATCCACTGTGCCATCAATAACTTGCACACCTACATTATTTCACAGGCTGTGCAACAAATAAAAAATAATTTCACAGTGCACAGTACTGAGAACGTAAATTTTCTATAATTTTAACATATCAGAATTTTCAACTATAAATGCAGTTTGTAAAGTGATTATAAATTACATATACATTATTGTTTGCATGTTCCAATACATTTGTGTCACAGGTGTTCCTCAGCGAACGTAACAGTAGACAGCATCATCATCAACTTTTATGTCATAGTGTAAAAATGAATGCACAGATGAAGCCACGGGGAACCTCTAGTTCAACATAAAACACACTTGTTGCTAACAAAATTTCAGGAACATGATTAGCCCTCTTTTGACCCCAGGCAGGCTGTCATGCCATCTCCACACAATTCATCCCCGTCTCCACACTTCACAGTGAATGCTGTTGTTTGTATTTGAGCACTGCCTTCCTGATTTCCCTTATTACTCTGTTGGTTAATATGGCAGGTACGGTAACTGTAGTGTAGCATGAAGTATTGGGTGGGGGGGGGGGGGGGATTATTTTTATACTAATGTCACTGCTTGATAATTATGGCCAGCTGAACAGTACCTACCTCATTTAATCATACACAATAAATCAAAGCGTGTACGGGTGAATAAAGTCTTTCATTAGAGTATGGCCCATAAGTATCCTGACTCATTAACCATCTCCAGCAGTATTCCAACTGGCCACAGCAGCTTTTCCATCACTGATGTGGATAATGAATTGTGGTTTATTTCAGTCCGCCCTGAAACACGACCTTGCACCAACAGCCTGACCATCTGTATCTTATATTATTCCATTTGTGGCTGACATGCTTCTGTAAACTTCTACAGTATTTAGTAACGATTCGAACATGTTACTTTGTTAACCTTTTGTAGCTTGACCTACTAACAATACTAGCATAGTTTCAGAGAAGATACCTAAAGCAAATTGATATCTGGATCCATTATCATTTCACTATACTAAACAAAGACTAGAACAGGAAGCTGAGGATGCAGTGAGCACAGGATTACCAACACTGAGCAGCTGTAGCCTGCTCTGAGTAATCTCGCTTCTTGTTGAGGCACACAGGATTCAGCACAAGCATCACGACAAATTTTTGTACATGATATTCAGAAGGCAATCAACATCTTTTTGACTCTATGCCCAGCTGGATCCAGCAGGTTTTGAAGAATAAAGGATTTTAGACTAAATATTGATTGTTGTTATTGAGTAATTGCATTTCATAAAATAATAAATTATTCTTTATTATTCAATAAAGTATCTTTATTGTCATTATTTTTAAAAAAAATTTATTGGAATGTCATTAAAACATTGAACTTTACTTTTGTCTGTCACTGTATTATACAGTACTCACAAAAAATATTGTTATTTACATGAGTGCTTTTCCTATTTGCTCTGAATTTTAATGAAATAAGTAAAAGTTCCTTTTGATATTAATAATAATGTATGAGAAGAAACACCATTTCTATTAGTTTAATATTTATTACCCAAATATTTAGACAATAACAAGGATAGCCCCAAATAACAAAAATTGACAATGTCAGTAGCGAGTGTTTCCACCATTTGACAGCTTGACAGTGACGTCTCCTGCTCCTCACTAGCCTCATGATGATGTTCTGAGGCAATGCGTTCCACTCTTCCACAAGTGCTACACACAGTTCTGCCAGGTCGCGTAGTGGTGGGGTACAATCATCCAGTCTCTGCTTCAGCTGGTCCCAGACATGCTCAATGGGGTTCAGGTCAGGCGACATTGATGGACATACCATATGAGGCACTCCAACTTCCTGAAGTCGAGCTGTGACAATTCTGCCACAATGTGGTGGAGCATTATAATCCATGAACAGAAAGTTGGGGGTGTGCTGGTGGAATTGGGGGGTGATGATGGGTTCTATGGTGTCTCTGCCATCTACAATAACCAAATCTGTTTTGCGCTGACTGGTGATGCCTGCCCAGGCTGTTGCACTTCCTCCACCAAAGCAAACCCTGGGGACCATGTTGACCTCAGTGTATCACTCACCTCGCCTTCTCCAGCAACGGTGACCCGACACTCATCAGTGAACAGGACGGTAGACAACTGCTGCATTGTCCAGGTCACATGGTCTTGTGCCGACTGCAAACGTTCACGGCGGTGTCTTGGTGTCAGTAGAGTCACCTGCAATGGCCGTCTGGCATTCAAGCCACAGCGGTGGAGTCGGTTGCGAATGGTTTGTCTGGAAACCCTAGTACCTCTCACATCTCGTCAACAGGCCTGCAGCTGTGTGGCAGTTGCATAACGATGTCTGAGTGCATAGGTCATTAGGTACTGGTCATCGTTGCGGTCTGTCACTCGTGGGGCTTCACTCCTGGGTCTGTCATGAACTCTGTGTCTTGATGCAAGTCTGCTGATGGCCAGGTGATGCTGCTCGTCCGTCGTGTGTTCATGGCTGTTTGAATGATGAACTTGGAATGACTTACTGACAATACCAGCTTTTTATACCCACAGAATGTTGAAACTGATGCCACATTGAAAAAAGGTTGTCTTTTGCTATTGGCCCCAATATATAAGGCACATCTGTACACAATGAGACCATTACATGGAAAACACAAAATGAGGTGTGTATCACCCCAATACAAGTGCCTCCCTATCCCAAAAATGCCTGAAGTGAAACAAACACCGTATGTATGACATCCACTGAGTCTCTCACAATATCCCTAACTTATTGTGAGTAGTGTATATACTTTTTACTTTTATTATTAAGCAATATAAATTTACGTTTGTTTGTTGTTAAGGAAATTACTCCTTTGTTAATCCCTCTTATTACTGAACGTGACTGTATTTGCATTACTAAGCGCAAGGAAAAGCTAAATCTTTGCTATCATTTTTGAAGGAAAGAGTTTGCAGCTTTGCTTTGAGGACAGTGATTAAGGTAGCGGGAGAGATCCGTGGCAAGCGAGCATTTTAGCGCATATCACTGTTTTTTCTGCCAGTCAACTGGCAACTCAGCCAGATAGTTAGAAGTGATGCTTTCCGACTGGCAGGTACTTCCCTGCGAAGTGGAACAGACTGCAGCAATCGACAATTTATTGCTCTACCTGTGAATTCCTGGGTGTGAAGACTCGGATTTTGTCGACCTGAATTTTAATACTGGAATTTTGGGGCCTGATTTTTTGAGGCCTGAATCTGTCGCCTTGCACCTCAAGGGTCTGGGTTTGATTCCTGGCCACCTCTGTGTGCATGGAGTTTGCATGGACTCCCTGTGCTTGGTAGGTTTCCTCTGGGTATTCTGGTTTTCTCACATTAGGCTAGGCTGCCATATACTGGAGTCAAATGTTCCAGGGCTGTCACCGTCTCTGATCACCACTCATGGACAAACTGTTGTATAACAAGTGTTTTACTATGCTTACGCTGCCAGCACTCTGGTAATCAGGACTTGCGGCTATTTGGTTTTAGTTTGTTTTTAGAGCATACCCGCATCCCTGTACAGATCCTGATGCCCACCCGTTACCATTAACTGCGACTAGAGTGTGCAATCAACTTGCTGCTGCTCCTTATACAGTTCTTATGATGGCGCTGTCTACTGTTACATTCAACAACACTGCTTACTGGTACACGGTGAGGGATACCCGCTATACTGACCAAACAGAATTTCTGTTTTTTATATATATAAAACAAACTAAAAACAATATGTGAGATACGATATATATGTTAGTACTCCCCTCACATTTCGGCAACCACTTTATTATATGTTCTCAAGGAACAATACTATAGAAATGAAATCAAGGTTCAACTGTTCTCTAACAATAACTGAACATGCAGACTTTATTGTCTAAATAACTGGCAACAGAAATGAGTACACTCTAAGTGAAGCTGTGTCCAAAGTGTCAATATTTTGTGTGAGCACCACTGTTATCTAACAAGGCCTCAATCCTCCTGGGCATGGACCAGAGCTGCACACGTTGTTGCTTAGATCCTCTTCCACTCCTCTATAATAATGTCACAGAGCTGCTGGAAGGAGCCGCTTTGTCACTTTACGCTTGACGATGCTCCAGGTCTGAAGACAAACTTGGCCACTGACAAACACATGACCATGATGAATAGGACATGTGACTTTGCATGGTTAAAGATGTACAGCTGTTATCACTGGGGGTGTACTCACTTATGTTGCCAGCTATTTTGACAATAATTACTCTATGTTGAGTTATTTTATTATACTGTTATAATTATTTAATTCATTCATTAATTTATTTATTTTATCTGGTATGTAATCAAAATTTCTGCTGCTGAATCCAAAGGTTCTCCAAAGGTGCGGCCTATCGTACACACATACACATCACAAATGTTAACACACACAAACACATCTCACACACTAACACACACATCACTAATGTTAATACACACAGACTCAAACCATACACACAAACAAGCACAAACACAAGCACATTTACTCGTCACACACAGACTGACACATCTACACGTCACACACCTCTCACACACACTAACCCTTACACACTAATGCGCGCACACACACACACACACACACACACACACACACTCATACATCACAGACATGCACACATACATACACCCATATTACAAATGTTTACACTCACGCACACACACACACCACACACATACACACACCCCTCTCTCACGACGCACACACACACCCACACTAATGCACTCAACAAATATTTAGGGCTCAAACTGACATTAGCCCTGTATAGTGTGTGATGTGTGCAGGTTGTGAGGTGCAACCGAGTGGCGATGGCTTTTTTGAGGTCTTAACACACTCGAATAACACAGGTTGTGCAGTGCACCCGGGGTGGGAATGGCACAGGGTGCTTGGGCCCATCATCGTTGCTTGCAACTTTATTCTTGACTTGTTCTGTGTTTTAAAATCTTTGTCTGCTTTATTTGGTACTGCCACATACTCTTGTCGACAGGTTCCCCTATCAGTACCACCCAGCATCTAGACTCTTAAAACCCTTAAGAGTCTCAGGCATTTCTTATGAACTGCAGTGATTCAGCGCTCTTCTTAAATTTGTGTAAATTTCAAATCTTTATCAATATAGTAGCTAATAAATTTCGCTTATTTATGTTGTGCACAAACTGGGCTTTCATAATGTGGCTGAAGTACATATATTGGATTCATGTGCGACTTTTAAACTTATATCAAGTTACACATACAAAAAAAAAATACAATTTCAAACTCTATCAGAAAAAAGTGTGAAAATGGAGAATAAACAAACCTGACAGATTGTTTTGAACACAGAACAGAGTTCATGAAAATCTTGGGTGCGTGCTCATAGGAAAAGCACTAAATTAACACCTTTTTTTCTGGGGAAAAGTGACTAATGTGCCAAACTTTATATATATATATATATATATATATTTTTTTTTTTTAGCAGAGCCTATGTTTCTGTGTACTAGTCTCTCAACGCAGAAACAACACACACACTTATCCAGCCTTATCCAGCCTACTGAGTCCAAGTACCTGGGCTTGGGTGACTCCACCCACGTAGACATTTCTTAATAAATAAATAAATAAATTACTTAATTAATTAATTTCATATATTCTTCACCACGGCATGTTTTTGATATAATAATAGAAATAATAAAAAAATAATAATAATAATAATAACAACTTTGAGTTGCGTTAATGCGTATGCATTTTGTCCCTCTGCGTCCTCCGTAGTCGTGCTTTACGTGGCACTAAGGAAGCTATCCGTCCTGTCCAATCAGGAGCGTTCACGGCAGCTCGATGACGTGAGTAACTCCGCCCCCTCATGTCCGCGGCTCGCCGAGGGTTACACTTCCTCGAGTGGAGCGAAGCCGGATTCGTACATATAATTTTTTTAAATCCAATTTTTATGTCTATATTTTGCTAAAGTCTGCGTGTTCGCCATGTTGACCTTTTCGGAAGTCGCGGTTGTCATGGCAGCGCTGTGCGCTACCGCGTCCGGTTACTTCGTCAGCGTTGATGCTCACGCAGAAGAGTGTTTCTACGAGCGAGTCAACTCGGGCACCAAGATGGGCCTCATGTTCGAGGTGGCCGAGGGCGGCTTCCTGGACATCGACGTCGAGGTAAATAACGACAATCACCGGCGTGTTAGCTTCACATACATGTCCAAGAGTCCCACAGGATGTCATGCAGCACATTTAAACAACATCCAAAGCGCAGGGTTATACCGAACTAACTTAGCAGCCCAAATAATTCATTAAACAGAAATACAGAACAATAATGAATGAGTTTTGTTACAACAGACATTGTTTCCTGTGTTTGTTTGTTTTTTTAGAGAAGACAAAGTCCTCATGTCCTGTAACAGCTGTTGGGTTCAAGACATTAAACAGAACCATCTCTGCTGTGTCTAAAGTGAACAAAATACTGTAAAAATCAGTTATAATTGAATTGAGGGTTAAAATAAGTAATGAATCCTAATTATTAGACTCTCATTATGTTTCTGGAGTGTCACATTCCCACGCTTAGTGAACATGATGCGCAAATAAATGTGTAGAACGTACTGTTTACGTACTGTTTTTATTAGTATTATTTTGTGTGCACTGACTTCCTGATAGTTTAATTTTAATCTGGTACTTTGTCCCGGTTTAAATTTCCTGGATGACTCATGCTGCACTAGTCTTGCGTTCGTCCAATCACATGATGAATAGAACGTAGATGTCCCGCCCTCTGGGGGTTGTCTTGCTTTGGAGCAGCAGCATGGCTCATCTTGAACTTTTGCAGTCCTGGCTGCCTCAGGCTGATCGAGACCACACACAGTATAATTCAGTCTTTTAACACCATCAGGGCTTTTCTGTCTGGATGAGGAAGTAATATAAGCGTTTTTTGTTGTTGTTGTACAAATTAAACCAAACCTCTTCAAATGAAACTTTCAAAACTTCCTAAAAAAAAAAAAAAGAATCTCGTCACCCAAGATTTTGTTTTGTGGACAGATGTGGGTGAGATGTGAAAATCGATTCAGTTACATATCACGATTCTTTTGTGTGGTTGCCACGCTGACTCCAAAATTGATTAAAAAAAAAATTAATTAATTTAAAATGTTGCCGTTCTTCTTTAGTTTTTTTTTTTAATCAGATTTAGTTTATAAAATCTTGGTACTAAGAGAATCACAAAACAAATTGAAACGTGCCGTGATAATATCATATCGGAAGGTCCCTGGTGATTCTCGTCCCTAATAGATATGATCTGTGGAGCAAAGGAGGAAGGGAGTTGCAGCCAGACAGAACAGTGATGAGAAGTGGTTTATGTGAAATAACAGGCAGTGATAGATGTGATGGGAGATTTCTTCTTTACGGTTGGAGAAGGTTGTACATGAACTATAGGGGAGGTTCTCTATTTGCTTTATTAATTTAGTCATGGCTAACACTCCCAAAATACACCAGCTACACACCCTGGGGGTGGAGGCCATCATGTCTTTTCTCCAGTTAACACACTGTGGAAAATGAGCTCAGACATGCGCGATTAGCCAGTGTCGCTGTGACAGGAGAATGAGGGCATGCCTTTCCTCTCACACAGAGCATTTTGCTCTCTTGGATTCCCAGCTAAAGATGTAATGTCATCTGGATTAAAACCAGCAATATCCGGGTGAAGGTGCAAATTTGGTACTACACCACAACAATAACTGTCACCTTTTTAAGCGTATTTGAACAGCTGATGATTTTCATAACTAGAAACTTAAAAACTTGTGGGATGATAACCTTTTTTTTTTTTTTTTTTTTTTTTGACAGATCACAGGTCCAGACGGGAAGCAGATCTACAAAGGAGACCGAGAGTCCAGCGGGAAGTACTCTGTGGCCGCGCACATGGATGGCACTTACAAGTTCTGTTTCAGCAACAAGATGTCCACCATGACCCCCAAGATCGTCATGTTCACCATCGATATCGGCGAGGCGCCTAAGGGCGATGGAATGGAGACCGAGGGTACGACTGACAGTTATGACTCTTTTCTTTAGAAAGTTTTTTGTTTGTTTGTTTTTAGAGATGCAATATATATTTGTCATCTGTGTGTGCTTCTGAATCCTGCAGAGTATTTTGTGCGTAGATACTGAGCCATGACTTGTGTACATTGTCAGCTACATCTCTCGTCCTTTTTTCCCTCCTTGATTTCGTCCTGTCGTTCTTTTCATTTCATCTTTCTTCCTCTCTTTCCTGCCTTCTCCCTCTCCCCTCAGTTGGTGGTGGCACCTGGGATGGTAGGTTTAACTGGGCTGCATGGAAAGCTTTGTGTCCTTCTGCATCAGTCTTGCATTAACTACTGCTCTAGCTGAACAAAACATTCAAGCCCTTTTCTCTTAACACGTACCACGTCTGTGCAGTGTGTGTTTGGTTTTCTGGTTACGTGTGCAGTCACCTCACTGTGCAGCAAATTGGAAAGAGTTCAAAAGTGCGATCTCAACCTCACGTAGTGTGTTTTGTTCCCTGTGTGTGTTTTTTTTGGACATGCACAAAATGGCTTTCCAAAAAAATTAAAAAGCTACAGGACAGACTTGCACTAATCAGGACAGTGTGTATCTCTGACAAGCAAAGACATTTAACCCCATCCATGTGAATGTGATTTGCTCTCTGCTTGGTCATGCATGCTCCTGTTGCGATAAGCACGCTCTCATCAGGCGCCGTTCCCTTACAGCACACCAAAACAAACTGGAGGAGATGATTAACGAGCTGGCCGTGGCCATGACGGCTGTCAAACACGAGCAGGAGTACATGGAGGTCCGTGAGAGGATACACCGAGCAAGTAAGAACGTGCGACTCTTACAGATCACTTTATATCTAATCAATGTGCTCATCAGGTTTAACACATTTGCCTTTCGTCCTTACAGTCAACGACAACACAAACAGCCGCGTGGTGCTCTGGTCGTTCTTTGAGGCGCTGGTGCTGGTGGCCATGACCCTGGGACAGATTTACTACCTGAAGAGGTTTTTCGAAGTGCGGCGAGTCGTTTAAATCTCTATTTGTAACAGTTTTTGTATCCCAAAGTGTCTCGCCGTTCTTTGGACTTGTGTGGAGAATAAAGACAAACTATTGAGGGGGGAAAAAAATAAACAGGAAGATGACCACGTCCTAGTCAACGACTAGTAACGGCTCGACCTGTGAAGGCTGAGAATGCACTCCACTTCTTTTCCATTCACGGTTCTGGTTAGGAATACAGATCGTATTCGCGTAAAAGGTGCAATGATTGAAAGATTTCCTAGGAATGCTGGATTTGATATGAGGGTGAACTTTCACATCGTGATTGGCTTCCTGAACGAGGGGGAGTCAAATTAAATGCATTAAAAGAGCGACTTTCTTCTTTTTCTTTCACTTGCATCAAGCAAAAATGGAGTTAATGTAGAAAATATATGTACTATTTACAGTACACCATAAAAAAAAACAAGCTTTTCATTTGACTCATTCTTGTAGTGTCTAGGGAGAAAGGCATTCATGGGAAAACATTCAATTAGTGCACCTATAAAATAATAAAAATAAAACAATTTTAATTATATCAGGAGTGTCCCACATGATAACAAATTTGACCTGTGTTTAATTATTATTATTATTTAGATACCTATCTGTGTGCTGGGTTTTTAGGGAAATCGATAAACGAGTTGTTACACCACAAATGCTTCTTCCCTGTGACACGCTGCACAAACCGGCGAATTAGAGACACGACAGGAGCATGTGTGGGTTTGTTTCATGTGGTTTCGCAGGTCAGGATCGGCTTTTATTAACATTTTGTTAAGTTAATACCTTTTATAATGCCCTGTAAATCAACTTGGGTACAAATCAGGAGTTTCTGTGCCATCTTGGGGTCAACAGAGTTCATAAGATACAGTGACTTCTTTTTTTTAAAGTAAAATAGTTTCATGGTCCAGTTTTAGTTGAAACTCCAGATTTGTCCATTGTTTTTGACTAAAGTGCATTTAGAGACGCCGTTGGTCTGTCATTTGAAATAAACTTCGACTCCTGTGTACAAAATAAAAGTTTCTCAGGGTTTGTTGCAGAAGAGGCCTCAGTGCAAGGCTGTGCTTCAACATCACCTCAAGCTCATGAGCAGTTGTGTACTGTGTGTTCTCACCGTCATTGATTTCTACTGCATTTAGTTGGTTATTATGAAATTGTGAATTAAAGATAATGCGTCTCAGTGGAAGACCAGAACTTGGCTAAATGAACATCGTTCAAGTGAAATAAAACCCAGTATACCCGCCATGCTGTTCAGCTTCAAGCTTCATATCTGACGTCCTGCGTGGAAGTAGAAGCCTGTTCCCTGCTCCTGAGAGATCTCCAAATGCTGCCACTTCTAGAAGAGCTTTAGTTTATGCCCGTAGGCTTAAGTCATTGAATGACTCCATCTAAATCAAGCTTTGATTAAATGATTACAGTATATACAGTACTGTGCCAAAGTTTTAAGCCATTTCTCATTACTTCGTATAAAAATAAATGAAGATTAAATTAAAGAAAAGGGAACCAATGTTTTATTGCGACTGGCTACAAAGTGACTAAAGGTACAGTACTATACAGGGTGGGCCAAAAGTAGGGTTACAGTTACTTCCTTATCTGTTCCACCTTCACAATCACGTTTTAGATATAAAAATTATCAAGAAGGTGGACTCTTGGAGCACAATTATAATATATGTAAATAAAAGTAAAATTTTCTAATAAAGGAAAAATGTTTGTGTTAACTGTAACCCTACTTTTTGGCCCACCCTGTATATACAGTGTGTGTATGTGTGTGTATGTATGTATATGTATATATATATATATATATACACATTTTTCTTAATATAATTTTTTTATGTAAATAGCAACAACAAGCAGCAACTTCATTTCCCCTCTCATCTGTTCCAACCACTCAGCATCACCAGTATAATAATCACCGACCTGATCATCTGCTCCTGTTTCTCACTGGTTCATGCCTTAGGTTAGATGTTTTTATGCTTAAATGATTCATAGGTCCCTGTGTGGCTTAACAAACAAATAACATTTCTCTGAAACTGCTGACGTACAGGCACTGGACTGAAAATGAGAGGAAGCGAAATATGAAGAAATGAGGTAGACACAAGACTTTTGTACAGCGCTGTACATTGCTAAATTATAATCCAAACCACAATGTTGCAAACATTAGTCGGCATGACTTAACCAGATTTTTTTTTTTTTAAGGGGTTGGGGCTAGGAGAATTAACAGCAGTGAAACAGACACAAAAAGATTAACATGAAGGAATATTTTCTTACTTCCCATTAAAATATGTTTATTATTTTTATAAGTAGGTAGGAAAGATGCACAGTGTCCATGATATATGCCATGTTTCAAGTTTCTTGTACACATAAAAAAAAAAAGTTTTCATCTGTATATCTGATAATTGGATTGTGGACTGACCTGAATATTAAAAATGAAGGACATTTGAGTGAAACAAAAGACGGCCATCGTGGATTTGCATCAAGATCAGGAGGATTCTGATATGATTGTGTGTCTCTGAAATGGCCCTTAGGGCGAGAGCATCACAAATACAGCTTGATGAGCTCATCACTGACCGCCGAGGGCGTTAACACCCCCAGGTCGGTAAAAAGAAGGGTGATGAGCGACGGAGGCGTGTAGTCGATGATCGGATGCTCCTGGTTAATATCCTCTGCAGTTTTCAGTGTATGTGCCTTATACTGAGTGAAAGAGGGGAAAAAAACAATTACATCATCATCTACATGTATGACGGTGAGTCAAAAAATGATCTACATTCTGGTTGTAGAATTGATTTTAATTTTTTCTTTCAGTAAAGAAAAATACACCATTTTTCTACATTATCTCCTTGCTTTTGAATACACAAGCTTTCATGCTCCATCATTGCAAAATGTTTTTGCTGCAAGCCACGAACTAATTGATGTCTTCAGAATTGAATCGTTCTCCTTGTAGAGCTGTTTGATGGAGCAAGATCAGAACTGTAGAGAGGATGGTTTAACACCTCAAAACTAAATGTTTTTGCAAAGTGTTCACAGTTTGGGCTAAAGCATCAAAAGACATTCTAGTCCAAATTTGTGGCAACAGTTTGGGGAAAAACCACATATAGATATGATGGCTGCATGTCATGGCCATACTATGTGCATTGATTCATAGCTTCTGGTACTTTTGTGTGGATTTGTATCACAGAATGTGATTTGCAGATGAAGACCACGCAACATTTTTCAATCCTTTAAGTTGCAGCTTCAGATCCTCCTCTTGCTGTTGGAGCCTATCTGTATGTGAGCTGAGATGCTTTTCTATTCGCCATAGTTGTAAAGATTGATTCAGGTTACTATAGACTTCCTGTCAGCTCAGACCCGTAGGAACATTTTCCTCATTTACGCCACAGTAAATCCCAGGAGGTTAGCAGTCTCAAAAAATGCTCAAAGCTGGCACATACTGTACCAAAGTGTCAATGAGATCACATTTAATTAACTGAATTCAAATAATTGAACTCTCGACCTGAATCTGCTCTGATTTTATGCCAATTAGAGAATATTTACAGACAAATGAGAATAAAACCTGCATCTAAACGGAAGTATTTTAAAGAGCTCACCTTGAACCTCTCGGGGACGTCTTGCTGGTTGAGCGGGTAAAGACGCACAAACTTGAAACTCTCCGCCACGACGTAAAACGGCTTGTTGTGCGCTTTGGAGCACACCGCCATCTGGTAGGTGCCGATCTACAAGATGAAATAAAAAGAAGTTAAATACATATCATAGTTACATATCAAACACTTTGCCATCATAAAATGTGAGATTTTTACGTGCGTGTACACGCATGAACCTGACCTTATTTATAATCCCTCCGCTTTCAACCACGCCCTCAGCACCTACAATGACCAGGTCTACCTTCTCCATGATGTATCTGAAACAAGAACAGAGCACAATCACATTGAACAAGTAGAACTTGGATGAATGAAGAATTTAAAAACCGAACTTGTTTTACGGTTAAAACCTAGAAAAATCCTGCACAGGGTTTGAGACACATCCACAGCAGATTGAGGTGAGATTCTGCAAAGAAAACTAGAATCACCAGGGACCGACCGACACGATATAATCACAATACCTAGGTGCTGATACGATCTGTATTCAGATTCTGTAACTATTTTATAGATTCTGATTTGATATTATATTTTGTAGATTTAATCAAACTCATCAAATCATTTGTATAGAATGCTGTGCTGCTACGATTGTGGTTGGATTCTTTAGCTATTTTCTGGATTCTGATTTGCTGTTATATTTTGTAGCTTTAATCAAACTCATAAATTTTTTGTATAGAAAAAAAATTTTTTAATCGATTGTGGAGTCATGGATTGCCACAAAAAAGAATCCTGATACGTAAATGAGTAGATTTTTTCTGTAATCACTACTAAACAGCATGCTGCATAGCAAAAGGCCAACTCTGTGCTCTAATCATTTCTGATTGGCTTGAAAGAAAAAAGTTGACTATTGCATTCTGCCAACTCACAATGGAATGCATTATGTAAAATAAATGAATAAGGAAATAAATCAAATAAAAACCCAATTTGATGAGGTTAATAAACTGTCATTTTACCCGACTGCAGCATCGAGCACTATCGTGACTGGGATGTTGAGTCTTCGCAGCTTCTCCGCCATGTGTTGACTGGAAGGTGGAAAAAATATACTATTTAGGAACAATACATGGGAATATGTAAGAAATTAACCACCACAGAGGGTTGTGAAGATGAGGATCCCCGAAAATGGATTATTTCACTATAAAACACTTCCAGAAGCATTACTGCCCTCACACCGCCTTCTGAAACGTTCCTCATCATTTGCCCAAAAACATTTCTGACTATATTCTAGCACATGGCTGTCTTTACCAGCTGTGTACACCGATCCGAATATTCCCAATCTGTTTGTATAAAAATGCAAAACATGGCTTAACTTACCAACAAATACAACCCAGGTATCTTTATGCTTTATGCATTTCATTGTGCCACTAATTTAACATTAGCTAAATTCACAGCTCAGAGATTTTCACCATGCTGTTTTTAATCAAGTTGACATCCGTAGCAAGAAGACACGAGGGACTTTACCCGGAAGAATCAGGCTGCGACTCTGTGACATAGACGGTAAAACGTTTCTTGTCAGCCGCTGCACTCTCCAAGACTTTCAGCACAACTCGCGATGAGGAGTGGGTGAGGATTTTCTGCAGAGGAAAAGTTGTAAAGTGAAAATACTTTGAATTGAAATAAAAAGTACCTGAAATTTCCATGTTATTTTATAAATGTACTTCCAGACAATAAAAATCTGCTCACAGCCCCGTCTTTAATAAACGTGTGGCAGAGTTTGGCCACTTTGTCTCGGGACAAGGAAATCTTCTTCAGGAAAAGTTCCCCTCTGTCCACCATCACGTTCTTGCACTGGGAGAGATCCTGCAACGACAAAAATTGGTAACAATATCAAAAAACCGAAACGGGGCCCTGAGGTGAAGCGGAATTACTGTATCCCAAAATGGGTTTTGAGTGTTTTACTTCCATAAACTTCCATTACATTAATTTGTCAACAATCATATTTTAATTACTTTATAGTAAGGTTTAATCCTGTGGAACATCCAGCACTAACATGACAATTGTGAATTTGTACGTTCTAAAGCCTATAAATGTATAAAGTGAGAGTGAGAAGCTTGAGAAGTGAGAATTTATCAGTCATTTCGCACATTTGCAAACTTATACCAAGAATGAAAACATCAGATGTCATGGTACAGAGAATTAAATCAAAGAGAATCAACACAGAGCTCAAGGCAAAGCAAAGCACTGGTGGCTTTTGTGTAGGAGTTCACATCCAGCTTCTACACATCTAACTCACTGGATGCTCCAGAGACGTGAGGCTGATGAACCGAAGGAAGAGTTCTGCTCCCGAGGACACGGCCACAGACGAATCTGCCTCCTGCAGCCTGCCGATAGCTTTGGTCAAGTTCTCTCGTAGGCCCAGGAGGGTCTCACCTACAGAAGGCCAAACGACAAGTTAGGTTTGTATAGTAAATACAGTTCCGGTCAAATGTTTGGACACACCTCTCCCAATTTTTATTTTTCTACACTGTAAAACAATGCTGAAGTTGCAATAATTTCCTCTGAACAGTTGATATGGAGATGTTTCTGATGCTTATGCTCCATAACGGCTCTAATCTGACGTGCTTTCTTAGGCTGGTAACTCTAAATGAACTTCTCCTCTCCTCTTTTGTAGATGGAAAAAAAAATTATTGAGTTATGAATCGGAAGTTTTGTTCTTTGATTCATGTACCACCACTGACTCCAAAATGAATTAAATATAAAAAAAAACAATTTTAATAGAGATAAACCAGTCAGTCGGCCAGTGACCAAAATTGGCTGGTTTTCAGTTTGATTGGCTGTGACCGGTGATCAGCCACAGATATAAACGATTTTACCGAGTGCAGAAGCTTCCAAGTGGTGCAACAGAAATACATTTTTCAATATTAAAAATGATCATTTTATTATCAATACACATTATCAGAAATTGATGCGTTAAAAGCCTCCGAGCTGCCTTTGTCTCAAAAGTGACAGTAACTGTCTCAATACACACACACTAGTCTCAAAACACAGCAAGCGCAAATTAGTTGAACATTGCGTGTGTTAGAAGCCCGCATACTCACTGTCGCATTGAGTTTTGAGACTTTTATAAAATCGTGATACTTATCGTAACAATTTTAATCGAACTGTAATTTCAATCAAAGCTCATTGAGTTGTCATGATAATATCGTATTGGGAAGTGACTGATGATTCCCTTTACTAATTGGATTCAATTCATTTTCTATTTAACTAGCTACAGGATATCTTATACATTATACGATAGAAAGTATTATCAGATGTATTCAGTTCTGCGGGCATGTAGCTCAATAATAAGTGATTAGTTTTGTTTGCACCAAAGACTCCAAAGGCTTGATGATTCGCAATTTGATATGATTCATATTTTTGTTCTTCCAAGTATTCAGGTCCATTGGAATACTCTGTTTTGTGTGTGTCAGACTTGTGTTTGAACAAGACACTGTTTTTTATTCAACAATGAAGTGCTGTTTGTGAAGGAGAAGAGGTTGAACAGTGGTCTTACTCCGATCCCTCTTCAGGAACTCCAGGAGAGAGCGAATAGCTGCTACTGCAGAGGCCACATCTGGATCCTGGCTCATCTGAGTCCTGAAATACTCCACCAGCTCTGAGGACACAGAGACACCTGTCACAAACACCTCAAGCACTTTATCAGAGCAGAAGCAATTAGAGGTCAACAAATGAATATTAGCACAAGCCTGCAGGTTCACGTATAACTCACCTCCTTCATCCATGCTGCAGTCTTGTGTGTGTGTGTGTGTGTGTGTGTGTGAGTTCAGCTCAGTATATTGCCTGATTCTGCGCCCTGTGTTTCTCCAGCACGTTGTCGCTGATGCAATGGACGACGGTAAACCAAAACAGTTTACACACCAATGTCCGCTACACCGAAATGACCTAAATATACTTTACTGATGTGTGCTACAGCTCAACGTGTTTTTATTTGTTTCTTCTCACCGCGAGACCTCTTGAAAGATGGTCTTCAGAATACCCACCGGACACGTTATTTACTTTCCCAACCGTTTTTCGACAAATTCCGCCTCCTGCGCTCTGATTGGATAGTCCTCCTGGAAACCGCGCAAAACGGCGCGCACGTGAGTACGATTCAGCAAATAGTAAGATCCATTTCCAATTCAAGAGGCGGGCATTGTGGCAAAAACGAGTGGAAATAAAGTAACCTGTCAAACACACCAAGGCCTGGTCGCATAATGATTACGTCACACACGACAACAAGGGATACCGAGTTGGTTTTATGGAAGAAGGCGCGCGGCGATGGCTTCAGGTACAGCATGGTCATGTGACACATTACACTGTTTATTCCCTGCGTGTCTGAGAGAGTGTGTTACTACGTCACTCAAACTTTCATTTAATAACGCTTGAGACCAGCGCTCCTTACACACTGTACCTCCAATCAACTGTGTCCAATGTGTGTGTGTGATCTACAGAAGATGAGGTCAGTCTCCTGGTCATTGTGGTCGACGTCAATCCGATCTGGTGGGGACAGCAGTCTCAGAGAGAGCCTCAGGTGTGTGTGTGTGTGTGTGTGTGTGTGTGTGTGAGAGAGAGAGAGAGAGAGAGAATGGTTTGTGTGTGTGTGTGTGTGTGTGTGTGTGTGTATGAGAAAGTGAGAGAGAGAAATAATGGTGTGTGTGTGTGTGTGTGTGTGAGAGAGAGAGAGAGAATGGTGTGTGTGTGTGTGTGTGAGAGAGAGAAGTGTGTGTGTGTGTGTGTGAGAGAGAGAGAGAGAACTGTGTGTGTGTGTGTGTGTGTGTGTGAGAGAGAGAGA
>JAAGKR010005281.1:0-52473 GCA_011419295.1 Clarias macrocephalus | reverse complement strand
TGAACAGTATTACCTTGTTGTCATCTGTGAGATTATTTCTCCTGAAAGAAACTAGCATACATACCATTAGCGTGTTGATTTACCACACTATGCTTAATGTTAGCGTCCCCCCACAGTGTTCATATCGTTCACGCAGATACTCAACCTGGATTCCCGGAACAAAGGACTCCTACAAAAGGAGATGATTTTTTTTTGCGTAATGCAGGAACAGTTCTTGGTGAATCATCATAGTTGAACACACTCTTCTTTAAGATTCCCCACAAGTAAGCATCAGGTGGTTTAAAATCGGGTGAATAGAAAGGGGTACGGGAAGAAATTGTTCTGCCACTTTTTTAAAACTCTGTCCCCCTTCACGACCACTTCTGCATGAGGGATAAAAATACTCAACTATAAATATTTTTTCCTCCGTCGAGAGGCCCATTTCCAACAACATCTGTACAACACAGCTTCCTTTTCACTACTAGGAGCCACACTACATGCGGTTGGAGCTATGCTACGTCGACAAATGCACATGGCGCGCGAGTTTCAGTACTGTATATTTTGGCGCATACCGTATTTCATAAAAAAAAATTATAAATCCGATATTGTAGAACTTGTTTCTAAACATTTGACTTATACTGTATATTCTTGAAATTCAAGTAATCTGTAATTTCATATTAAAATCGAAAAAAAAAGGACTATATCATTTATCATTTTTTAAAATAATTTATGCATTTTACAAAATTCCTGTGCTTTAATTCTTGTGATATAAATTCTAGAATCCATTATTCAGATTAATAGTTTATTAATAGGTAATAGCTTGTTTTTGTCTGTTTCTTGAATCTTTTTCTTAGCGCTGAACAGCAGGAGACTTCAACACATATTTATTGATAATCTTTCACACTGGTTTCTACCCCTTTCTATCCTGGGGATGAATGCACCAATGAGGAGCCTGACCGTGAGTCACATGGTTCAACAATCCCATCTGTCCAGAACACGCCACTCAATGTCGTATATATGCTCTGTCTGTTGTGGTGGACATTATCTGTCGATATAATCATACTGTACACGTTACACCATATATGCCATGTTGACTAACTGTTGTGTGTTATTTACAGGGTATGCCTGATCGCATGTTATGTGCAGTGCTGGAACAATTTCAGCTTTACTTTTCCCGTTGGTATGTGCGCTTTGTTTCAGTTAGTGTGTGATATCCGTCTATATTATCGTTCACTGTGAGAATGGCCCTTACTCCATACTATATGCAACCTCAATATTGATTGGCTCTAGGTGTGTTTTTACTGGTGAAGATCCAGTGTGATCTTTGCAGCAGGTAAGGGAAGGTAAGGTTATATTTGTGCGATGTGAAACATTGTCTTGTGTTCTCCTTGTGCTCAATCAATCCACGGTGGCCACGCGACTCATAATGTCTGGTATGTTTTTATGTTGTAATGCACAGCAGCAGTGGAGAGCTGTTTCAAATTTGAGCTTTCTATTTTCATTTTGTCTGCATGGCTGTGTAGGCATAACTGCATCGTTCTTTTTTTTATGTCTGTACCATTTGTATCAGCATTATAGAACCGTCAGCTGCTAGGACGGTGACTAAAACAGTTATGCACTATAGCAAATAGTACTTTTATTAAAATCAGTATAAATCTAGATCATAACTTGGTGACGAATTGCTTTTCGAGTGATTGTCTGGTCTTGTTTGTGGCTTTGCCTTCCAGATTCACTCCCTCTATAGCACGGCGAGTCCCAGCATGCTGAAGAGGAAGCAAAGCTCGCGCGTTGAAGCGCAGCCCATGACCGACTTTGGGCCTGATGAAACGCTGACAGACAGCGCTGATATCCTGTGGATCAACAAAGCAGTGAGTGAATGGTTACTCAAACAGGGCAGTGCTGTACACCAGATGTTTCCAGCACCAGTGGCAGCACATAAATAGTCCTTGCTTGCGTAATGGCTGGGGGCTGGTGTCTTGTTGACATGTTAAAATGTGTGATTTTCCCCAGTGGGTTCACTCTTTGCTGCGGGCCTGCGCCATAATCAGTGTCATCTCCGTGTGCATGAACACACCCAAGACGTTCGAGCACTATCCCCCACTGCAGTATGTCACCTTCACCCTGGACACCCTGCTCATGTTCCTGTACACTGCCGAGATGATTGCAAAGATGCACATCAGGGGCATTATCAAGGTAACGCACTTGGACGGATGACGCATTCTTGGAAAGGAAGGAATACACTGGATCCCATATATTTAAATAAATGCTTGATTGCCAAAACACTTTGGTATAGTCCATGTAAGCAAGTGCACGTCGGGTCAACAAGAAAATGGTCATTTTCGGAAGCAAAATTTGTCAGATTTTCTACTTTTATTTGATCTATTTTTGTTCTGGGTAATTAGTCAAGCCACAATCAGGTGTCTGCCAGTCAGTGACCTTTATTTTGGCCTTCATTGGGCAGAGATTGTTCACTGAAACAGCATTTCCATTAAGTTGATGAGTCATTGTTGGACAGGTACTCAAGCTTAATGACACCAATTTTATGTCCTTTTCCCCTTCAGTGCTTTTGCTTGTGTATATTTTTTTCTTGAACTCTTCATGTCCTTCTCTGGCAATGTAATGATTGAAATGACTGTTAGCATGTGTGAAAATCTTTACCAAACAAACAAAAAAAAATCTATCTATCTATCTATCTATCTATCTATCTATCTATCTATCTATCTATCTATCTATCTATCTATCTATCTATCTATCTATCTATCATATACTATGCTCATCAAAACAGAATCTAGTAGGTTTAGGAGAATAACTGGGTTCAGGTCAGGTGACAAGATCATTCTGGTAAAGTCTGTGATGTCTGGTATATCTAGGAGAATGTGCTTGGGTTGTTGGTACCAAAAAGTACTTGGAGAATTGAGGAAAAATGAAGTAAGGTGCTCGCAAAATTTGTTTGTATGGATGCTTTAAGGTAAAATACACTGAGTATTTATTTTTAATTCTAGTTCTATAGTTGGATTTGTCATTCAGTTTAGCAGCGCACCATAACTGTTACTTTGATTTTGGACAAGTTGGTATAATCTCAATTGGACAAACACTTACTGTAATGATTTGTTATGTTGCCCTACCAAGTTTGACCTTTGACACGGAATAAACGTTAATTTCTGTAAACTTATCCAGAGTAACTTACATTTTTATCTCATTAGACATCAGAGCAGTTGAGGATTAAGGGCCTTGCTTATGTGGCAGCTTAGTGGTGCTGGGTTTTCAACCTGGGACCTTTTAAACCCTAATCTAACCCCTAACCAAAGAGCTTAAGTTATTTGTCTCAAGTGAGTATACAGTAGTAGGTAACATTGCTTCCTTACAGCTCCAGTGCCCCAGATTTAATCCTGATCTTGGGTTACTGTCTCTGTGGAGATTCTTTGGCTGATGTTCTGGGTTCTTAAAGTGTTGTTAAATGATTTTTTTTTTTTTTTGCATTTTGCTATCTTTATGGAACCTGGATGTTTTATAATTATGTTATTTAGAAAAATAAAGACTGAGTAAACAAGACTGAGAAGAGTTAACTTCAGTAAAGGTTGCATATTCATCTACAGTATGTGAAATTTGGCAGATGCTCTTATCCAGAGCAATTTACATTTTTTTTTATGTCATTATACATCAAAGCACTTGAGGGTTAAGGGCCTTGCTCAAGCTTTTATGTTGTGCTCTGATGGATATATAATTTAATTAAAACTTTTTTTTTCAATAAATTATATATGCACAAACTTAATAAGTGAATAATTATGGCAACCATATCTATTATTGTTGTAATCATAAAGCACCCCGAGCTCACTGACCTGTTATTTGGTATCTCAGCATACACACCAGGGAGGACACCTGCACAGACTAAATAATGCTGGCTCTTTTGTTCCCAGCTGCCCTGGCCTTTCATTAGCCCTGCAGCCCAGCTGCTTCTCACCTGTGGACTCTCATTAAAACGTGTGTCTTATCAACCCGTCTCTGTTTCCAGGGAGATAACTCCTACGTTAAAGACCGCTGGTGCATGTTTGATGGTTTCATGGTGGTCTTTCTTTGGGTCTCTCTTGTGCTCCAGGTACAAAATGAGACATGCTTTCTTAAACAATATTTCTCTGATAAAATTGGTTTATACTTGCTTTTAATTAAAAAAAAAAAGGCCCAGTGTGATGATTCACACTGTTTATCTCTTTTTCCCTTGGCATTGTTTGTAGGTGTTTGAAATAGCTAAGCTTGTGGACCAGATGTCACCGTGGAGAATGCTGCGTATACCCAGAGCTCTTATTATGATCCGAGCCTTTCGGATCTATTTCAGATTCGAGTTGCCACGCACTCGCATAACCAACATCCTCAAGTAAGTGACTCATCATCGCAGGAACCATCCTCAGGAAATTAACTTATTAGAATATTACTTAGCCGGACTAATCGTCTACGAACTGCTCTTTTTCCTTTAAAGGCGGTCTGGAGAGCAGATCTGGAGTGTGTCCATATTTTTACTTTTTTTCCTGCTACTCTACGGAATCCTGGGGGTTCAGATGTTCGGCACGTTCAATTATCACTGCGTTACGAATGATACGGAAGAAGGGTAAATAATGAAATACAGTTTTACAGTCTGTTTTCAGCATGTGATTAACATTTACAGTGCCCCAGATATTAAACTGTACTGTATGCTTTCATTTGAAATAGTTTCTTTCTCCTTAACTGCTGCTATTTCAGTTGGATCAAATAAATTTTAATATTTAGACACAATTAACACCTTCAGTCTGAAGATCGGCCAATATTATTGCTTCATTCTACTTGTAATTAATCATGTAAATAATTGTTTGCAGTTTAAACTGAAAAGAATTCCTGACTCGCACAACATGAAATCGTTTGCCTTATGGTCGAGTTTGCCTAATCTGTGAGCTCATGTATGCAGAAGAGGGCAGGTAGCGAGCTCTTTAAGGTGTCTCATGCTACCCTGTGGCACAGCAGGTTGGTCTTCCGCGGCTTCATGGCCGCTGTTGGCAGCATGTGTTAGCCTTTGCCTAGCCCCAGGTGGAAGTTGGTAGCAGAATTGGGTAAAAAGCCTGGGAAAATCTGATTGTAGTACAAGGGCTGTTTGCCAATAACGCATTAAATTACATGGCAGGTGTACATTTCAGGTATTACTAGTCTTTGTAGTGACACGTATTCTTTCAGGTCATGTCTTCAAGTGACCACTAAGATTCACAGGATGACATGTAGGGTAGAGATGACGTAGCATATAAAGTAATCGTAGCCAACTTAGCAGAGGAGACGTGCCCATTCAACTTAATGGGGCATGTGCCTCCTGACATTTTTCAGATTAGACGGTTGTAGAAACTCTTATTCTCTGGTTGCAGTAGGTATTTTAATAAGACTTGCTAGTGCAATTTTGTATTAGTATTTGCAATGTGTAGTATCAAGAGTAGAGCCTGCTCACCTGCGCAGCTGTAGGAGACGAGCTAGATAAAGATATTACGAGCTTATACACAGCTGCGGTGGTGTACATGACCAATCTGAGCTCAGGAAATGACACCAGTATGGCACCAGTGGCTTGAATTATGCCCCTTAAAAATTTGCATGTTGCCTCTGCCCCTTAGCATTTTAGTTAAGCTAAAGCTAGGCTAGCTAGCTTGTGGTAACCGAGGTACGTAGGCATGGCCATTTGCCCATACATAGATTAACCAGGGGTTTAGGTTAGATAGAATCATAAAAAATACAACATTTACATTCACATTTGGGCATGTGGCAGATGCTTTTATCCAGAGCAACTTACAAAAGTGCTTTGAAGTTTCAAGGTTAGACTTTTTTATGTTATGCTATCAAACTATTAAGTATAGCTCATGTAGCCATTAACCATTTATCCATTTTTCATGTAGGAAAGATGCACTCTGGCATTATTAGCAAGAAAAGAAAAAATATATATATAATAGTTTAATGCAGTGGTTTTGTAATTGTTGTAATATTTGTTTGATCTCTGTATTAGCATGACTGAGGTCTGTTTATTTAACCCTTTGCATTCTTGTGGAATAACAGACTGTTTTTCTGTCTATAAATGGGTTATTCCTGACACTAAAATCAGTATAGATTTTATAAGTCAGATCTCTGCTGTCTTTACCAGGCCACTATGCATCACTGCTGAAACTTGTTCTTTACAGCGAACAAGAGAAGCTAATCTTATTGGCTACTGCTGCAGCACACTTAATCACACCCCTTAATAAATAATTCATTCAATTCCAACAACCATTTTTTACTCCTTTTGTGCTGCTCCAGTGGATACGAAGATCCCGGATAGATCTTATTGCCCGATTTTATGATTTGTTTTGCATCAATTGTTATGAGATTTTTTTTTTTTTTTTTTTACGAGTTGTTTTTTTCCAACAGTCCTGGCACTATAATACCCACATACATCTATTCTGATGAATTACATCTGTAAAAAATATTTACCTACATCTGTAGCAGTAGATGAAATTTTTATTTTTTTTTCAGTGTGCACAGTATACAGATTAAATGTTCATGATTACCCTTATGATTGTGTAAATGTGTTAAAAAAAGCATGTAGAGAAATCTTTTTCGCAGTATTTTCAGACAGAGCTATTTATTATTCCCAAGCAGAGCGGTGTGACGCAGCCAGCTCTGAAACAAAGAGTCCCAGCCATCAGTATTACAGCAAGGGAGTGCTCTGCAGACTAATCATAATAATTAGCACATCCTACATTGTCTGGGCTTTGTGCACACACACTCATCTTTCCCCTAACTTTACAGCCTCAATCTGTCTCAATCTCTGCGGCCGTCTCCTAACCCTGAGCGAGCCTTGATTTCAGTCCTCTTACCGACGTAGTTTACATACATTTTCACTGATTAATTTGATAAAAGAGGCAGTAAGAGATTAAAGATACTGTCTCTCATGATTTTAAAAACGTGTTGGAGGAGACAAGATTTCTCGTTTGCCCGTCTGCACGCTTTAGAAGTGCTCAGAGTCGATTCTCGTGTCTAATCTAGCAAGACCATATGTCCTTGGCACAAAGTCGCATGGATTTGATGGAGGTGGCGGATAAAATAGAAAGGGCAGCCTTCCCGACAGGGTTCCTTTTTTTATGGGGATAAATCTCGGATTTGAGGACAGCGTTCATTTTCTGTTTCTTCTTTTATGTTTTGAGATTACGCCACGTGACCTTGCAAATCACACATTTACGCTATTTCTCGGCTTAGCACTTTGGGAATTACTGATCTTTTCCCAGGCTGTGAGAAGAAGCAGTGATAAATCATAAGGTTAACGTTTAGCATGTACCCGTATTATTTATTTATTTATTTACTGCTGGGGTAAGCTTGTGTTAACATTGAGTGGGGTGATTTATCAGCATATAATTAAAGCTATTTTGATTCAGCAGCGCATCTCTGATTGGCCTTTGTGATACCGCAATAAATTATCCCCTGCTCATTTGAGATCCCCTAATAAACAATTTGAAAGAATGTCTGGGTAACCAATTTGAAAACATTAATTTTCATTAGAGACATCAAGTGGATCGTGATGTAACACCTGTGGCCCAAATTGGGAATTGTGTGTGTGTGTGTGTGTGTGTGTGTGTGTGTGTGTGTGTGTGTGTGTGTGTGTGTGTGTGTGTGTGTGTGTGTGTGCGTGTGTGTGTCTTTGTGTGCATGTCTGTGGTTGTGTCTCACCCAAGCATCCACACAAGTGTATGAATATCAGACAGTTTAACCTTGAATTAAACAACACTAAACAGCACTAATCTAAAATAATTTACAAAATCTGAGCCAAAGGGTTTTCCTTTGATTAGCTATTTACCTGTGTTCGAATTATATTTGGGTGTAGACATTGTGTAATTTATTTGTCATTTTGTCATTGCCAGTAAGACAGCTGTGTGTGCGCTCTTTAATCAATTGTTCAGTGCTGTGAAAAAGTCTTTGCACCCTCATTGATTGTTGTTTTCCTATTTGTCATTTAAATGATTGAGAAATTTTAAGATTACACAATGATAACCCGGGTAAATACAAAATGCAGTTTAAATTATGATTTTATTCATTAAGGGAAAAAAGCTGTCCAGACCTACCTGTCACTGAAAAAGAAAGTGCCCCCCAAACCTAATAACTGGTAAGATGTTTTAGCGTGACTCTGTCGGACAGGTTCTGTTTAGGTGATTTTTTGATTTAACAGGTCTGGCAGTAATCAGGCCTGGGTGTGGCAAGTAAAAAGTAACTCAGCTTTCCAAAAATGTGGTAAATTACAGTTCATTCATTCCTTTTCCTATAAACTCAGGTAGATTTGGACAGTTGTTTTCCTCTTAAAAACTGCATTACTAAGTTACTCAGGTTATCTTTGTGTAATATGAACATTTCTCAATTATTGAAATGTGACAGATGGGGAAAAAAATCAACGAGGGGGCAAATACCTTTTCACAGCACTTTAGATTTAAGAGTATTTCACGCACAAATATGTCATTTATTGCAATGTAACTATATTCATTTAGTTTAAGAACCACTGAACAATTGAATAAAGAGCACATACAGTACTCCGCCCCCACACACACACTTTGTTAAAATATTTTTGCAACCAATCAAATGTAATAGTTGTTACATGGCGTGGTATGGAGAGCCGCACCACGAGATGTTTTTAATGGTAAGAGCCCTGACGCAGGGCTTTAGAGGGGGTCAGAGAAATAGGAGTATGTGAGAGTGCTTATGATACGCACAGGAAGACCCTCTTGTTTGGAGATGGCGTGGGATTATTAATTAGGAGCTTAAAAGGAAACAAAAGGAAACTGAAAACACAAAATAAACAGAGCTTCGCCGTCTACGTGAGAACGGACGGGGCTCTGGAAAATAAAACAAAAACTTTTATCCTCTCTGGGCTTATGCCCTTACCGAGGATTTATGTGAGAGAGAGAGGGGTTTATGTTTTTGTGCACTTTTAACTTAAACTGAGAGCGCACGCTGAACTGATGCGTGCCGCTCTCCCTTTCTCTCTGTCTTTTGCCGGTGTCGTTACAATAGTATTAAGCTTTTTCTAGTCAAACGTTACTAAAATTGCAAACGAAAAAAATTCTTTTTCTGTTTATTTATTTCTTGAATTTCTTGATATTCTCTGCCAATAAAACAATGTGATTTTTTGCAATGTAATGTATATACAGTAATTAAGAATATAGTTTTGTGATATATTATATTCATGAATTTTATTTTGATAACTTTATAGTAACGTTACATGGAACAGCCTCGCCATCCCCGACACACACTGCTCTCCAGATGGAGAGGGATATCAGTGCCCCATGGGCTTTAAGTGCGTGGACCTGGAGGACCTGGGCCTCAGTCGACAGGAGCTCGGCTACAGCGGCTTCAACGAACTCGGTAAGTGTGAGGTGTCTGACACGCTGACCAGCTGACGCTAACAGTTTACAGAACTCAGTTTAATTCAGAAATGAAAGCAGAAAGCATAACAGAAACAGTAAGTTCGGTAAAAAATGTGTCTTTAACTACTAGCGGCACAGAATGCTGAGTTTTATCCATAGTTTAAAATACTAATTAAAAGCTAATCATGTCCAGAGAATGACTACATGCATATGTTTAATCGTAAAAAATAACCTTAAAATAAGAAGGTGTGAGAAAAACCTAAAGGTCTGTGTCGTAATTTTGACACAATAACTCATAATACTTTATGCAGTATTTAAACAGACAGTTTAAGCAACTGGAGTCAAAGCCTTGTCCGTTAAGCGATGGGTGAAAAAAATCGATTCAGTGATGTGTCGTGATTCTTTTGTATGGCAAAGCATGTCATCACATGGACTCCAAAACAGATTTTTTTAAAATTAATTTTTCAATGTTGGAAAACATGTAATATCAAACCATGATTTATAAAATCTGTCTGTGGCCTCGTACATCTGGCTGTTTGTTTGTAAAGCAGCCGGTGCCAACAGGAATCATAAATTAAGGTCAAGTCAGGTTTAATGTCTATTTATTTCAGATTTTACTTTATTTACATGCCTTTTCTAAATGTTTTGATCGTTTTCATAAGCAAAAATATACCGTAATAATAGTGTTGGAAATTGGTAATATTGGTAATCATTTTGGGATGATCTGCATTGACATTATTTCCTATGGGAAAATGCGTCTCGCAATACGAAATTCCGCCTTAAGAATTCATATGCCGAGGCACCACTGTAATCAATGAGATGATTTCTTTATCTTAGATTGTGTAATCTTTTATCCATCCATTATCTATATCACTTGCTCTGTGTATAGTTGTGGAGGTAAAGCATGGGACGTCAGAGACACACACACACAGTCACCCTGCCAATCACGCACACTATGGGCAATATTACGATTAAATGTCTTGATATGACAAAATATCTTGAAATAAGATATTAACTTAATTGAATTTAATGGCTTAATGAGCTAGTAAGTCAAGGTAATGTCATAATATTTTACAACAGGCTTCCTTTATTAAGGTGGCTAAGAACAGACTTATTTGTAAAGCATTAATAGGAGCATTTACATATGGAATTTGGTGATCAGGAAAATTTGGAAAGCAAAAAAAACTTGTGCTACTGACAGTGTGTAAATGTACACAGAGTAACATATGAAAATAATGTTAAGTTTAATTTGATCAACTTCAGATTGTCTAATTTGCATTGATTACTGCACTTTTAGTTTCAGCATATACTATAATGGTTCAGTAGCTCATTTTTTGTATATCCATTGACAGCATTTAGCAGACGCAGGTATCCAAAGAGGATTACAGAAGTGTTTGGTGTTTCTGTCAAAAACACTTCTACATGCTACTTCACTAGGCCAGGGACAAAGACTTCCATTGAGATCATTTTATGAAACCCAGTTGTATTATATTATTGCTGCTAATTAAAGAATATGAAAAATTAAATGTAGAAAAAAACCAAAAAGGACAGACCAGTGTGTTTGCACATAGCCACAAGCCGGTGTCTCAGCTGATGGAAGCTGATAATTATTTATTTTTTTGCATGCTGGCTTTATGAGGGAAAACCTAATAAGATTTATTCAAAAGCTGAAAGCTGGGTTACATTGCCTCCATTTGCCACACCACCTTCTTTTACTGCTGAGAGACGCTTTCAACACATCAGCCAACACCCGTTTCTGTGCCATGAGTGATGTGCATGATCACCTGGGTATAGTGAAGATTTTTTTCTCCTCCATCACACCGTTTTCCGTTTACCTGACTTAATTCACACCTAATTTACACATTTTTTGTTGGTAAAGATGTGACATAACATGTCCTTCACTTTTGTCTTTTACTAGCAATTAGTCTGCATTCCATATTCCCAATCCTCTATACCAACTTGAAATTTTATGGACATCACTAAATGCAAATAGGCTGTGAAGGGCACATTGGCAGGCTACGGGTCATCAACATGTGTACTGTACATGAATATGAGAAAAATCGCCATTTCAATGGCAGTGTTTTTTTTATTATTATTATTTTTTAAATCTGAAGGATATTCTTGATTTAAATTGCCTTACACAACCAACTACACACAACTTTAGTAAAAATTGCCCAACATTATTATATATGATTTATCAAAATTCTTATTAGTGGATAACCTTGTGGAACAGATTATTTGAGGAGACAGACATGCAGATTTGGAACAATAACAAAAAAAACAAACAAAAAACAAAAAAACACACCTGACTAGGTGCAGTAATGCCAAAACTTTGTTTATGTCTGCATTTTTTTTTGTTTGTGCACACCGGCTGGCTTAATTCTGATGATCTCACATCTGGGCTTCCTCTCTCTCTCTGTCTCTCTCTTTCTCTCTCCCCCTCCTGTCCAGGCACCAGTATATTCACAGTGTACGAGGCCGCTTCTCAGGAGGGCTGGGTCTTCATCATGTACCGTGCTATTGACAGCTTCCCGCGCTGGCGCTCCTACTTTTACTTCATCACGCTTATCTTCTTCCTTGCTTGGCTGGTCAAGGTGGGAATTCCTTCCCTGTTTACTTTTAAATAAATTGTCTTACGGTATGTGACCGCCACACTTCCAACTTTTTACCCGGGCACGAGTAATGTGAGTAGTGGAGTAGACCACATCAGACTCAATCTTAAGGGCGGATGGATTTCCATTCCTTTAACTCTGATAAAGAGGATATTGTTTCATTAATGGTTTGATAAATCACAATGGATCAGAAATGGACAAACTAACTGAATAATCTGCGCTTGTACTTTCAGAATGTGTTCATAGCTGTGATCATTGAGACATTTGCTGAGATCAGGGTGCAGTTTCAACAGATGTGGGGCTCCAGAAGTAGCACTACGTCCACAGCAACTACGCAGGTACGGACTAAACGTGTTGATATTCCACTTAGTCACCCCAAACAGTCTCTGTGTTAACTTTAATATACTTTAGTATAGATTTCCGCATTTAAACTTGAGGTGCACTGTGTTATTTGGGAGACCAGCACATACAGTATTGGCACTATTATACTGAATCCGCTTTTAATAACATAAATATTCATATTCCTATATCAATTAATAATTAATAAAAAATGCATGTTGACATAAAATATATATATATATATATATAAAAAAATTTCCCTAAGCATTTATTTTGTTTTATTCTGTAGTGCAGTATTAAAGCCTTTGTCTTTTGCATATTTTGTCAGTGATTTTTATGCTTCTCACATTTACATCCATCACTAATCTTACACTCCAGTGTGATTTATACAGTATACGTATATATTTCATTCTTCAGTGGGATTTATACAGTATGTTTGTATATTTCATTCTCAATTGTGATTTATACGGTATATTCATATATTTCGTATATTTATTGGATTGTGAGCCATCAGTCCCGTCCCACTTAATGATGTAGACATTCAATAAGACTTTTGCAATAGCAGTAATACCCAGGGCCTGTTTTTTTTTTATTACTTACTCACTCATCGCCTATATATTTAATATAAATTTTTGTTTAAATTACAACAGCAACATTAACCACTGGGGCAGTGGTGGCTCAAACGATTAATGCTATGGGTTACTGATCGGAAGGTCAGTGATTCAAGCCCCTTAACCCTGTCTGGTCCAGGAGCGCTCTCTCCTTACTGACCCTGTTCTCTGACTGCATCTTCTTAATGGGATATGAAAAAACAAATCACTGTACTGGTGCAAGGTACATGAATTAATTTATTTTTCTTCATCGGATTTATTCGGAATGTCATGACGGTTCACATTCATGATTACAAATGACGGCACTAATGAGGACGCATCTGTCCTGTGAAACGGCACGCATGCGCACATCAATATGTTTTTGCTTGTGCCATCTGCATTAAAGTTCATCATGGGTTTGTGTGACCACTCATTCATTTCAAATAATGGATGTGACTTGAACAAAAATATGCTTGGGATTTTGCTCTGGAAGACGACATACAGTTAATTGGCAGTATTTGTTGATGTCCAGAAGAAGCCAGCTGTTACTAGCACTGCTATGAAATCCAAACACTCCTGAGGCAGACGGATGTCAGCGAGCGTCCTACATATGCACGGAGTCAAAAAGTCACATCAATTTTGATCTGACTGTCTTTAAGTCACATGACTGCATATCAGACATGTATACAATCTACTGTAGGAACACATGCGAAAGTGACTCTATTGCGGGTTACACAATAGATTTTGTGCATGTTCTCCCCATGTCCATGTATGTTCTCTTCTGGTCCTGTGGTTTATTTAGAGATACTGATTTGTTTTATGTATGTGTGTGTGTGTGTGTGTGTGTGTGTGTGTGTGTGTGTGTGTGTGTGTGTGTGTGTGCATGTGTGACACCCTGCAATGGACTGAGATTCTGGCTTCCTGCCTCATACCCAAGAGATGTTTTGGCATAGGCTTTATATTTGCAATGATGGCAAACTAGCAGCTAATGAAGATGTATGAATGTGTTTGTTTGTGTGTGTGCGTGTGTGTTTGTGCATGTATGTGTGTGCTTGATGCTGCCAACCAGCCCAAGTGTGATGTGTCTAACACCTGTCCAGCACTAGTGTTGTTTCGTTTGATTGTAAAGGCTTTATTAAATCCGACTGTATTGGAGTTGCTGTTGCCTATCCAGTGCGTGTCCTTTCATTCATTTGCTGGAGAATCTGTAGCAGTGCCCTGGTGTGAAAATATGTAAGTGCAGCCATGTGAATAGAGACATAGTAGGTTGCTGATGGTGCCAGTCTTTGTGCCAGGGCCAAGATGGAGCAACACCTCAGGGGTTGGCATTAATGGAATTGGCAAAGAATCGGCAGCAAAATAGCCGCCAGGACTGGCACCATTATATTTTTTGGTTCTGGCACAGTTATGAAGGAAGTGGCTGGAAGTGTTAACTTCTCAGCCTCTGATTTTCATATTTTTAGACTAGTACTGTATATAAGAGGACATAAAAAAGAGAAAGATTTGTTTAAGATGAATATAAATGTCCAAGATTAGATTAGTGAAATGAAAGCCAGATGTAATCTTTGATATTCTATGCATGATTGGCTTGAAGGCATAACAAAGAAAATAAAACTGAAAAATTATAAATGCAAAGTCATTACACTGTGCATATTGTCTGAATGCAGCTTGAAGTTTTATTAAAATGCTGTCTTTTTTTTTGTCAGTGATTTGATGTCCCTGATTATTTGTCCATTATACTATCCTTGATGTGACCTTGAAAACAATTAGCTTTTGTCTATCGGCTTTAATTTTAATTACAGAGGCTCTTGAGTCTCCTGTCACAAAAAGCAATTAACTCAAGGTGTACAGAAAGCTGTAATTCCCTGGGTGTTAATCAATAAGGCCCGGGTCTGTACATTTAATCCCAAGGAAATAAAATGATTGACCCCAGGTGGATCTGAGGGACTGGAGAATAGCCTAATTGTCAAATTGTTCTTTGTTTAACTATTCATATATTTAATTCATTTAATTAGGTCACATAAGAAGATTAACGCATGAATGCATGGCAAGGTTCTGATTAGAAGAGAATGTATTCAAAAAAAATTTTTTTTTAGATGTTCATTAATGTTAAACTACTTACATTACTAGTTCATTTTTATATTAAGATTTTTATTGCTTTTTCATTTAATATTAATTTATATAAATTTATATTACAACAACAACAACAACATCAATCACTGGAGCAGGGGTGGCTTAAATGGTTAATGCTATGGGTTACTGATCGGAAGGTCAGTGGTTCAAGCCCCAGTCCTGTAAAGCTCCCACTTCTGAGCCCCAGGACAAGGCCCTTAAACCTATCTGCTCCAGGGGCCCTCTGTCCTTACTGATCCTATGCTCTGAATGAAACTTCCTAATAGGATATGAGGAAAAAAAATCACTGTATTGTAATGTACATGTGATGAATAATTAACCTTAATAATAATAATAATAATAATAATTTATTGCATTTCACTGTATTTTAGTTCATATTGGACAAAGGTTATACTAATTATTCTTCTTATTATTACATTTTGGGACAAGGGAGCATCATTCTTCCTCTTTTACCATACATTTTTGAGGTTTCTTTGTTTTTCTGAAGAGCTTATTGGCCTAGGAAAGAGATACAGTAAAATCGTAGCAGCTGTGGTCTAAGCTTCAGTCAAAAGAACAGCCTGAAATAGTCATACATTCAGAAACAGATTTTAGGTTGGGATTTTGCAGGATGGCTGGCTTCATGGGAAGATAATCTCTTCAATGTTAGACCGTTGGACAGCATGAGCGCGCATGCATAGGTTATTCTCTGCTTGCAGATAGTTACTGCTTTTAAAGAATAAATACTCTTTTAAATTGGTGGTCTTTACAGTATTAAGCACAAACCAAATGTATAGCAACATGTGCATGAATATCATCTAAAGTGCATTTAGCAGCATGCACAATACTGATACAGGGCTTGACACTAATGAGGATTTGGAGAGCAGGAGCTGGAGGGAGTGTATGGTAGAAATATGTGAAAAGGCCAGTAATTTGAGCTTCCTGTCACATGTACATAATGAACTGGCAAGTGACGGCATCTTGTAGTTATATCCAGAAAATTGTGCAATTAGGTTCAAAATAAAACATGAGACATGTTCATGTCAAGCCAGGTGTTATGATTGTGCAGAATAACAGGACATAGTTATGAGAGTAAAAACTCCCTTAATTTCTCCATATACAGTAATGCCCTGTTGCACTAAAGCATATATCTGAACGTTTCACTACTGCTTGGATACCATTAAGAAAGAAAATCTTCTCAGTATGCCGGAGACATGATCGGTCTGCCTGCTTCTGTCCTGAAATGCTGAGCTCCCAGGCACTCCTTTATTGGCCCAAACATATGGAAATCAATAAAAGCGTAGTCAGGACTATACAGGTGCTGTGCCTATTACTTCCAGCTGAGTTTCTGTAATGTGCAAGTGGTGTTTGTGAATGTTTGTTTGTTACACCGGATGTACAGCCTTGCTTAAAATGTTTTTTTACCATTCAAAAGTTTTAGTGCGGTTAAGAGTCTCATCACTGTACTGTGTGTGAAGTCTTCTGTGAATGTCAATCAGTTTTGCGTCTTAATTCATGCGAGATTTCAAGAATATTTCTCGGGTTGAATTGAACACCTCTAGTATGTGTAATATAATATATAAATGCATTGAACAGATAATCTTATTTCAACAGATACAAATATGGATATGAACTGAAGGCAGTGTTTGTGCAGTATTATTCTTATTATTACTCTTATTATTCTTATTCTTATTATATTTGATAAAAAAAAACAGCTGTTTAAAATTAGACAGATGTATTGAGACTGTGGAGGGAATTTGATTCGATGCACAAGAAAGGAACTACAGTGTGATATTTTACTGGGACTACTTTGCTTTTATTTCGGCAAAAAGAACCAGCTAAATTCCTAAAAAATATATAATAATAATCAAAGGCTTTTACAAACGAAAACAATGTGGTAAATGAATCCTGAGCAAATTTCTAGTTTTTATCAATTATGATTTTTTTTTTATTATTGTATTTTATTTTATTGTATTTTATTAAATATTTTTTTAGTGTCGCTAACATATGCTATGAAATATGTTTGACTTTATTGATTGTAAAACTAAAGCAGTATTAATTGATCTAAAATTTTTATTGGTCTCTGTCATTTCAGTTCCAGTTTGTTTTTTTTTTCATCCAAACTGCCTATCATAAATACCACTTGTCTGAGACGCCATAACTGTTTCACTCCATCTGGCGCTCTGTTTTTTTTTTTTTTTTGCAGATGTTCCACGAGGACGCGTCTGGAGGATGGCAGCTTGTGGCGGTGGATGTTAATAAACCACATGGCCGTGCTCCTGCCTGCCTCCAGGTACCAGACATGCAAGTTAATGGCACTGACACCTCTGAACGTCAGCACGCCATCAGTGTAGCTGCACTGACACATCCAATGCCATGCCGCACTGTGGGAGTGTAAGATATGTGCCACAGGCCACTGAAACTCAATAAGTGCATTTAGATTAAGCTGGAAATATTTGACAGAGTATGAATATGATGTGGAATGAATGCTTTGGTGTGGAATAAATCCTTTTTTCCCTCATTATTATGGGCTTTGTATTACACACATTGTTGATCGAGTGCACCAGATTTGAAGAGTTTTACCATACTTTTACATGTGATCAGACAGGGCTTTTAATAGATTGTGACTCAGTCTGACATACCAGTGATATTTTGTTTCTCTTTAAGCTATTTGACATTATAATAGGGTGCTAATGAATAATGTCTGAATGGCATTTATCGTAAATGAGAATGTCTTTGTGAGAGGCCGTAGATGAGGAGAGCTGAACAGCTGGAGATGTTTTTGGCTCTAATTCATCACCGATGCCAGATCTTTGCCTTCATGGTTGAGACACTCGCAGAGAATACTCTATGGGTGATCAGTGATGATCGACCATTACAGCAGCCATCATGCTAATATAACTGATGAATAAACACATCCTTATATCATATCAGATGGCTGTAGGATTTATGGTCGCAAAATGGGAGAATTAATTAATCTGTGCTGATGTCGTGTCATGTACTACACATGCTCGATGACACGTTGAAGTTGATGGGATAAAAAATAGAAGCAGGCTCTCTGATGGTGAGAAATGACATTCAGTGACATTTCTGGATCCAGGCGACTTTTAAGAGATCCAATTTGGACAAGACATGCTATTGTGTGTCCCCACAGAGAGCAATAGCACAAAGGGAGTGAGAGAGAAAGGCGGAGAGAGACAGAGAGAGAGAGAGAGAGAGAGAGAGAGAAAGAGTGCTGCTCAAGTGTGTGAAGGTGTAGTTCATCACACAGTTCAATCACAATGGCTTTCAGCAAAATCCAGCGGTCTGTGAACTGTGACTGTATAGTTAGTTCAGCTGCTACAGACAAATTAACGCTACTCTTTGTCCAGGTAAAAAGAAACAGAAGCGAAAGCAAGGACACAATCAGTTTAGCTTGTTTTCTCTCGCGTATAATGACGTAACTGTCCAAAGTCAAAATCATTTTGTATTATTGCACTCGCATCGGACGTTTTCTTCTGGTAGATGGTTAACCCACACTAGATTAAGTTTTTGAAGAATTATAAGATTATAAGAAAGATATGTTTTTATTATTGAATTTATTTCTCATCACATACATAAAATTGTTATATCAAGCTTTCAATGACAGTATGTATATGAAAAGGCCTTTTTCTCTGCAAGAATAAGGGCACAATATATATCATAATTAGAAGTCCATGAATTTGGAGCACGGTGGTGTAATTCTTTTCGAATTTCTAATATTAACACAGAGTGAAAATTATACATACAGGATAAAATAAATAAATACATAAATAAATAATAATTATATATATATAGCCAAGAAGAGTATTAATCCAGTGTTGCTTAAAGTCTCGAAATGTCTTTAATCTTCCAAACCCAACATCTTGTTGGTGGTTAGTGGCGATGATTGACTACAACTGATGGATTTTATGTGCCAATATTAAAAGAGTTTGTCATTTGATGCAGTTTCTAAACAGAACCAGATTCCAAGATCAGTCCAAACAGTTGTACGCAAGTCCCAGCTGCTGGAACACAAGTGTCCCTGTCTTCAGTCAAGCAGATTTAACTTTGCCATAGATTAAAAGGCTACCATCCAAGAAGAAAGCCCCTGCCGCAAAATCTCTGTGTTTGAGCCCGATTAAAGTTTGCAGCCACAAGAATACTGTACCAGCTGTTATTAATGGTGGTGATCACACGACGCTTTTGGGACTGTTTTACTGCCAGGGGAACTAACTGGTGTATTGTATGAAGAGGATGGAATGATGATAAACGAGGACTGGCTCGGAATGTTCCAGGAGAACCTCAGATCATAATCTAGGTGTTTGAAACTTGGACAAAATGAAGTGTTTCAAGAGGACAGTTACCCCAAACAAACATCGCATACTGGTTGTGAAATGGATAAAACAGGCTTTCAGAGATTTAACACAATTGACATCAAAATTTGCTGACTGTGCTTCAAAGTCAGATTTGTATCAGGAAACCAACAAATTCAACTGAATACTACTAATTCTGCCCAGGTCAAATAATCAAACCAGAATCCTGCCAGATGCTTATTGATAAAAGTATCTGGAGAAGAGAAAACTTGCTAATGGGCATTCAACCGAATATTAGGTAGAATTATATTTTTTAAAAATCAAAATGAATTACAACTAGCGCACCAAATTCCTCGGCCTTTCTTCTATTTAAGATACGTGTCATACAATAATTTTATACAATAATTTTGCCTTAGAAAAAGACCAGTCGAAAGGAATCACTGGAAGCTCGATATTTTCATGACATTTATTTGTTCATTCTGACATTTCTCACTGTGTGTCAGCTTCCAACTTGACTATACAGAGCAGGGCGGTTCAGAGCCAGTGTCCAGTACAGATAGCTGATTTTTCTGCTTCAGTACAGCTGGTTTAACTAACATGTTAATTTCCAGGTTTAGTGAGTGTGTTTAAATGTTGGTCAATTACAAACTGTGCTGAAGATTGGACCTTCTGAACTGGATTCAGTTCATTCAGTTTCCCTTTCCTAGGCTAATGTCTTATAATATATTACATTTATATTTAATTAGGCTTTTTATAGTTATTCACCTGAATTATTTGCACACATTAATTCATTTCAATTCAATTTTATTTGTATAGCGATTTTAACAATCGTAGCTTCACACATTCAAAAGAAATTATGGAAGCTTTGGAAAAGAATTGAATCCTTTAATACGCTGTATGTACTGTATTGTTGATGTCACACTATGCTCAAAGCTCTTGTGTACAGTAGTTGTAGTTGTGTAGATGTCATATCCTTTATTTAACAAGTTGGACATTGGTGGCTGGTGCAAAAAATTTTTTTGGGGTGGCGCAAACAAAATTAAAATTAAACTTTTTTAATACTCGCCTGTAAATAGCCATTTATCAAGTGATTGCACATCATTACTCCTAGTATAAAATAAAGGACTCACATCGCATCCAGTCAGCAGCTCCGCTTGTCATAAGAAGTGCTGGAAAAGACTTGTTGAGAATAGTCCAATCACATGAGCCCAAATATTTAAAAACAATATTGATTCGCTAAGAACAAAAGAGGGAGGGTTCGGGGAGCACAGAGCTGCGACCCAGGATGATTTGAAAAGATCCAATCAGAGCTCAGCCTCAAGTCACATGCTTTTCAAAAATGTACCTGCCTACATAGACACTCGTTTGTCCGGCGCCCCGCGTACACGAACACAAATTAACGTAATAAAGTTTAGATTTATTTTTTATTGCAAATAAAATATATTAAGAAATACAGCAGAATATTGTGACTAAATAACTTTATTTCATTATTAAAATAAAGAATTATTATGTTAAATAATTACATGTTAAAGTAGCACTCTTCTCTGCCTAACTTTGGCGCCGCTGCGCCCCGTATTGACCGGCCGCCACTAAAGTGGGATTGGAATGACGAACAAACATGTGTGGCATTCTCTTTTTTGTTTTGTGTAGTTTTTACACTTCGATGAAGATATTCTACATAATCTCCTGATTCTCCGATTTTTTATTTATTTATCCAGAATCTGGTGTCAACTTATTCCATGGAACTCTCTTTGTTGCACCAACCCATACATGATGCGATGAACAATAAGTGATTATTAAAATGATTATTTGCCCATTGGGAGCTCAGAAAGTTTTAAAGTAACTCTGTTTTAGGCATTTGAGAGTTGATAGTTTACAGTCATTCAGCATAGAGCATAAATGTCTCTGAGTGTTCTTAATGTAGTGACCTGTTACCTGAATACTAGTTTCACATGTGAAAGGTGCATGTGTGATGCAATCCATCTTAAAGTACCCGAAGGTATGAACATGTACTTCCTTCACTCTTACTCCCACACTCTCACCTATTACAACAATCTCAAAACCTCATGGAAAACTAAAACTAGATCAAAAAGTTTAGGCGGTGGAAGAGCAAAAGACATATTTCAGCCTTTGCAGCACATTTGTAACAAAAACAAAAAAAAAGGTTTTGTACATGATAAACACTCTACACATACAGTTTCCCTTTGTTTGTGGATATGTATTAGCTATCATTCTGATTATTATGAAACAAAACCTTTTCAGCCGCTGAGTATTTCTTGTAAACCCTGGTAACCTTGTCATTAACTGCCCTGTCTGCTTCGCCTCCTCTACTGAAAACGTCCATAGAGTGTAGCATGATTGCTGTCTCAATGGGCCTCTATTTTCATTTTTCATCCCCTGAGTGAAACGGTGTCTTCATGGAAGCTAAGTGGGGAAGCTGGAATACTGCCCCATGATTGCGCAACAATTAGAAATAAGTGGAACCTGGGCTTACGGTACCAGTCAAAGATTTGGACACAAGTTTGGATTTATTTTTCTCCATTCTAGAACAATATTGGACATTTCAAAACTATTAAATAACACATATTTATTTGGGTAATTAATAACAAGAACAGCCAGTTGTTATTTTAAGACAAGATGATCAGCTCTTCTTGAATAGATCTTGCAAGAACATTATTGTACTGTAAGGTGACATACTAGTGTCAGGTGCATTTGCAAAACCCATCAAGCACCATGACGAAACTGGCTGTAGAGTCTGATGGGGAGGTGGCGATAACTCCCAGCTGAGTTGCTGTAATGTGCAAGGATCTGTGGCTTTTCACGGATCAGGAATCTTACATGCCGAATGTTGATGGGAAGGTTTGCTCTGGGCTTCGAGCAACGGACATACAGTACGGTCTTCTTCTAAATGTTTGCATCATTCCAATGCTTTACCGTGTACAGTATTATCACCGAATTGCGCTTGAAGTCTTGTGGACAGATTATTATTTTGCACTGCATTGCTGTAGGCTAATGAACATAGACTTGACCTTTTTGTGAAATAGAAATATATAGTCATAGAGAGACACCTTCTGTGAGTGTCGTGTGAAATTCTTTTGTTGCAGTTTTTTTTTTTTAACTTTGGGAATGGCCGGGCTAGACAGTGCAGTAATTTGATAGACTATCCAGTCTTCATGCACTCACAAAAATAAGATTTCATATAATATTTTTCATCAATATGCACAGAGTTGAAAGAAAATTGTCCCTGTTCTGTTCCACTTGTGTGTATTGAGAGACTGAGCTACACCTTTTTCATAGCCGAGTTGCTCTGCAGCACTTGGTCATGTTTCATTAAATGGTTAAGGTTAATGAGGTCTCCTTGTTCTCCTCTCCACAGGACACTCAGATGTTAATTTGCCCTTTGCATTGTCTTCCAGTGTGGTTATGTAAAAAAAAAAAAAAAAAAAAAAAACCTAAAAAGATGTTTTTAGAAAAGTTGGTGCAAAAGACCATTCCAGCTATCTGGGGTTTTGAACTTTTGTAATAAGTTTGCCGAAAGTCTGCACTGTTTAAAAGTACTCATGTAGATGTTGTGGAAATCATAAATGCTTAATTGGATTTCGGTTTCTGAATCTGTTAAGGAAAGGTTTTAATTTTAGATGCAAAGTATTTGAGCTAAAGATATCTGATACAGTACAGTATGCATCTCCTAGATTTTGATAATAAAACACAATGGAGATCTTTGCAATATTAGAACTACTATTCTGTGTTTTAATACCAAATGTATTATCAAAGATGAGAGCAGGATTGTTAAGGTTATTGTTCTTAAAAATCTTTCTATCAGGGCATCAATTCAAAAGCTTGACACCTCTGTTCTAATTAAGAATCTTAAAATAATAACGGTTTAGGAATTGTTAATAATGCTTTTGTTCATTGGGAGACGTTTTTGATCAAATGTGTTGTTACTTGTATTTAATAGAAAATTGAAAAATGGAACTTAACATTATCCTGTGTTTTTGTTGTGATTGTTTCATGGCGGTATCATGTGAACTGATGCTAGGGGTTTTGCAAGATTGCAGAGTGGGCACTCGTATCACTGTTTCTTCTTCGTTTTAAATTCCTTGCACTTGCCAAAGACTTATCGGATCTTACCACATTCTTTTTGTTCTGTTCGTGAACAGTTTGTCTCTGCATTTGTTGGTGAGAAAATGGAGAAGTAGCGATGTGTCAACTGACTCATTTCTATCCAGCATGCTTCAGAAACCTGGCTGTTGTTACTGGATAATTTAATATTCATTTGTAAACTTTTCTTGCTACCTGGCCAACTGGGTGTAGCCAAGGCTCTGAAAAGTGGACAGTAAAATATAACCTATATGCTTGTAACCGTAATCCGTTAATGTTTAATCTCATGATGTTACTAGTTTACGTTTATGCTGTTGAAGAGATGTGTTGTGTGTGCCGACGTGTTATAACACAAGTCCATTTGCAATTATTAGTGTTCACAGTCCAGCTGGAGACCTGTGGGTTTTGTTTTTCCGCACTACATTCATCGGCTAGTTCAGTTCTGTGGCTAACCACCATGCCAATACAAAAAAACAAGCAGTGGTGGACAAAGTAGACAAATCCTGTCCTGAGCAAAATTTTGATATATCCCCAGTATAGAATTACACAAGTAAACGTAGAAGTTCTCCATGTACATTTGAAAAAGTATAAAAGTACTTATTCATCTTTAAATATACTTGAGTACTGAGCTTGTATTAGCTCACTGTAGCCTTTATTGGCCATTTTTACAGAGGGAAGGCAAATCATGTAATTACATACTGTATAATAGTCTGCAGGTGCGGGGTGGCACGGTGGCTTAGTGGCTAGCACTTTCGCCTTGCACCTCCGCTGTCCGTATCCGATTCCTGCCTCGGGTTTGTGTGCATGGCGTTTGCATGTTCTCCCTGTGCTTCCTCCAGGTACTCCAGTTTCCTTGCACATTCCAAAGACATACAGATTAAGCCAATTAGCATTCCCGAATCCCAAATGGTGTGTAAACCAGGGTGTACTTAGCCTCATGCCCCAAGTCTCCTGAGATAGTCTCCAGGTCCCCCATGACCCTGTATAGAAGATAAAGCGCTATAGAAGATGAGTCAGTAAGTCTGCAGGTGCTTTATCCCTGCACACCCCTGTGGTTAGGTAATAAAATGCTATGCATGGATGTAGTGAGGAAGGAAGGAGATTTGTTGTAGGATGTAGTTGAGTAAAAGTAAAAAGTATCCAATAATAAAGTTACCGATATTGTATATAAGTAGGAACACATTGGTTTAGACATTATGCTTCAAGCTCAAAGCCTAACCTCCACTCCTCTACCCCATTGGTGTATACTAACGTATGTGGTCATGCGGTCAAAGTCCTACAAATCCCCTTTTCATCCCACAAGCTCCTGTCCAGGCAGCCCACGTCCCTCACCTAGTAGCTGAGACAGTCAGGAGGGCAAATGGGTATTCCAGTGAACACTCAGCATTAATTAATCAGCCGATCTGAGCCCGAGCATGAATCACCGTGCTCTAATAATGGCACTGATAGGCAGAGGGATTTGAACCCTGCAAGTCTCCCACAGGCTATTTGTAGCCTGACTGCTTAATTAACCCATCTAACTTAATTAAACAGTTATGACAGAAATACATGGCATGTCCTTTGTTTTACTAAAAATACCAACGGTTTGAATGTTTCAGTTTCAGGGATCTGCATAGGAAATGAGTTTGGATAGCTGATAAGAGAATGATTTAAAAATAAATTGAGCTTGGTCATTTAAACAAAAGCTTGTGCAAACATGGATTTAGAGTTCCGTCATGGTAGTGAGCAGATTTAAGAAAAAAAAACAAACAAAAAAAAAACAGTAAGTTGGTACAGTAAGTAGCTTCCCTTCAAAACAAACTGGAGTTCTTCTTTAAAAATTCTTTATGCTTTTCCCCCCACTGGCCACCTGCTTTATGTAGTTACATAAGCAAGCTTTTTCAACAGATTTTCTGATGACTTGGCTTTATGAGTTCCCGATGACTTTCATTTGATGCTCTGTTTGCCTTAACAGAAAGTCTTAGACAGCAGTAGCAACAGCAGGTATCTTCAATTGTGGTTCTGGTTTCTAAGGCACAATGAAGGTAAACATGTACAGATTTGTGTTTTGAGTAAGTATATAATGTGGTTGAGAAATTGTTGCGAAAAGAGCATTTGTTGTGGCGCTGTGTACGATTATGTTAAAGCTTTTTGTTTCGGTTCCATTAAGAGAACTTTGTACACTTTTTTCTTCTTCCAGCTGATTGTGGTGAATCTACTGAAGTCTAGAAACACCATGTGTTTCTTATCTGTTTTTTCTTATGATCTCGAGATAACAAAAAATCTTCAATACCAATATTTTTCTCATGATCTTGTAACAGTAGAAAAGTTATTTTCTGTGATCATGTCACAGTAGTGTACTAGTATTACATAGCCATGGCCTGTGGTACACTGTTATGTGTTGGCATAGTGACAATTCTGCACTCATTTTATCCTTTTGTAAAGGCTTTTCATCCACATTTGTCTTATGAGCCGCAAACCAGTCAGACAGCATCTCTCAAACATTATGCCATAACCATGGAGACACCCTGTTCCCTCTGGTTGTCTGATAGGGGAAATGGACCACTTGTTCAGGTTCACTATAGTTGTGTTCATGAGCCACATTCTAAGAAAACTAAAAAAGAAATATTTGAAAGTTGTCTAGATACATAAAGGGAAATTTGCGGAAATAAAAATCAAGCTCTGTGTTATTAATTAAAGAATTGTGTACTATATGCATAAGAACACGGAGCCCTGGAACTGTAAACTGAGCACTACCACTAGGTATTGGCCTGACCTAATACAGTACATATTTGATACCTTTCATTCTATTTGTAACTGAGTTGAGTCTTTGCAAGAGTCTGCTGTTTTTAATTTGTATGCACATTTCTATGATTTGACTGGAAATTTTACCCCAATGTTTGTGGCAAATACTGACCCTGATACCAGTCTTAGAAAAATATTCTGTCTGTCCAGACAATTTTGTCACAGCATCACGCAAAACTGTCTGGACAGAATTTTACGGAACTTTGCCAGTCCTTCTGTATTTGTCTGGAGTTAAAGCTGTGCCATAAATGAAATCAAAATGTTGAGTAGAAGGGACATTATGAGCAGTTATGTTCCAGATCATGCCACAGCATCCAGTGCTTTTTGGACGAATATATAGCTTTTTCTTTTGGCATGGTTGTCTGCGTGACTCAACAGAGCCAATCATATGATAATTTACAGTGTATACACAGAAATGACGGTAATGACCCTACAAATCGCACAAATCCTCATGAAACACAAACAAATGCTCAACAGAGGCATGGCGTACTCCAAAGAAAGAAGTCTATGAAAACTGAACCTTCAAAGATGATTGGACAGATCAACAATGCATGCTAATTCTTCTTGCAGGAAATTTAAAATCAGTTTGCCTCACAAACCGTGGTGCTAATGAAAAGCGGCAAAGTCAGCACCACTATGAGAAAAAGCACGGGCAAATATATCCGCAGTAGTCGGTGAGGTGACGGCGTGTAAAATACGCAAAACTAATAAGCTGTATGTAAACAAACACCTGCACCCATACATATCAATTAGGAAAGCTAACTGAATATTTTTACCGGGATTATGTAATATTTTCACCATTGAAATAACAGCACTGGACCTCAGAGTGGCGCAGTGGTAAAAGCGCTCGCCCTATCATCCGGAGGACGCTACTTCGAATCCCGGGTGGTGCTATAACCTCTTGCAGCCGGAGGTCTAGAGAGAGCTGATTGGCCGAGCTCTCTCAGAGGGGAGGGATGAGAGGTACTTAGTGCTCCCACATTAATCACGGCTCTACAGCCAATCAGGGGCGTCTGTGAGCTCACGCAAGTGAAGGGAGCGGATAGCGCTGTCCTCCGAGTGCGTTACTCCGCCCCCAACGGTGCGTGAGTGAGCAATTTGAAAAGATGTGGTCGGCTGGTGTCACGTGGTTCGGAGGAAACATGCGATAGTCTTCGGCTCTCCCGGCTGAGTGGTAGTAGTAGCCTTAATGTGGAGCCCCCTAGTGACAGGGAGGAATTGGACACGACTAAATTAGGGAGAAAATTGGGGAAAAAAAAAAAAAAAGAACAGAGAGTGTATTTGGCTGACAATGAAAGATGTAAGATCTTCATCTTACAAAATTGTATTTTTTTTTTTTTTATTAATAAGACAGAGAGTTCTGCCACAAAGAAAGACAGGCAGACATTTACGTGACCTTCGATCTGAAATAATAATATCACGAATTACATTAAAACCGATCAGCTTATTTTGAACTATTTTTAAAAACTCTTTCCCTGTCAACGACCGGTGCTAACACTAGTATTCTAATATTTGAACTAGCCCAAATAGCAAGTGGAAGCTCCAGTGTGCTGCTCAGTTTTACAGGATGTGTTGTTTCTGCAAGAAATCTAATGGACTAGACTAAAAGTTGTAGCTAACATAATGTTATAATGTATTGAGAGCTAGTTACAGTACAGTAGCTAGCTAGATAGCAAGTCAGAGGTCTTAATTATCTTCTCATAATGTAGTGTGTGACCTCAACAGCAGCAACAAAAATCATTTTCATTCCCATCTGTCATTCATGCACACTACTTAATCTAGCTAGTGCGAATAATTCTACTGACAGTCACAAACTCATCAATCATCTTTAGCTTTGAGTGTGCCCTTGAGGCCTTGAGTTGAGCCCTGCAATACACCTGTGCCATCAGGGAAGAAAACTCTATGGATGTGATACCCTGGTCATTCAGTACATTCAGGTCGTCAGCTGACTTCATTTTATTGTCACGTAACATGGGTGAGCCTGGACCCGACCAGCTGAAGCAACCCCTAGATGATAATACTGCCGTCAAAGGCTTGTACATTGGCCACTATGCATGATGAGTGGATCGCAGAATGCACGTCTCTTCTTACCCCGACACGCCCATCACGCTGTAATGGCCTTTTTTTCATTGCTCCATCAAGTCCAATCCCTTATGCTCGCTACTGTAGCAAACTGAAGCATTTGTTCTGATAGGTCTTACTAGCAAGTGGTTTTCTTATGGCCTCATAGATGTTAACTACCAATCCCATGAGTTCCCGCCACACTGTGCATGTGAAAATGCTCTTACTTTCACTATGGACTTTTTACAATGCAACTTCGCCAAGCAGTTACAGTAAGTGAGCTCCATTTTTCCCGACCACATTTCTTTAGTGAAGTTCAAGGTTCCACACTATCCTTCCAGGTACTAATAATGCATTGGACAGGTCTTAACCCTATTCGGGTCATTTCAAATCTCCAGTTATTCTTTTTGCTTGATTCAGGCCAGAAACCCTTAAATGGCATTTTTTGGCCAGGCAGTGTATTATTATTATTATTATTAGTATTAGTAGTAGTACTAGTAGTATTAATAATAATAATAATAATACATTTTATTTATAAGCGCCTTTCAAACACTCAAGGACACTGTACAAAAGTTACATAAAGGCACGTAGAAACAAGACAAAACAAAAACTAACAAAAATGATATTTTTAATTATATAATATAGTATAATTGTATTAATACTACTACTGCTACTATGACTACGACTAATAATAATAATAATAATAATGATAAACATGACCTCAGGCTATCACACACACCTGGACTAGTAATTTATATACCCCTTAATACTCATCATCTCTCAACCTGGAGGTCTTGTAAATTGCTTTAAATGAATTGAGTCATGATTGAGCACTTTCCTGGGATATTACGCAGTAAATTAGGACCTAACAAGGAATCAACCTGATAGCATAAGGAGGTGAATTTGAGGCACAGAGAGCACCTGAAGCCCCTTAGACATAGAAACTTGGAGAACATGCCACTGATAGAATACAAGCTGGTCTGTAACAAATGCAGGAAGAAAACCATCAGTCTCTGTATAGTAGCTATTAAATTGATTTTGACATCCTTTTTATCCATTCATGTGCCACCAGCAAAATCAGAGAAAGTAGGCCAGAGCACCTAGGATGCATTTGCAGTCCTAAGTGTTCGCCAGCTCTAGTCGTGAAAGCAAAATATGAGAGCGACAATCTCGTGACCCACCAGAGACACCCGAAGCCTACAGCACACAGAAGCCACAACAGCAGGCTTTCAACCTCCAAACCATGTTATTACTGTGGCATCCATGTGAACTTGAACCCTGAGAAAATGGAGTCTGTCCTAAGTCCTCAGCCAAGACTACCCTTTGGGAGCCAGAGTGTCCTGGAGCTGAAAATGTCAAACTCTTTTGTCACGTCCCATCTCAGTCAGACAGTGCGCACCAGGAGGAATGACAAGCAGAAAGACATGCGGGACCGAGCAAAGGAAAGAGGGCGAAAGGACACGCTTATGACCTGATTGTCTATTTTAATTTAAACAATTTACATTTCATGGATATCTAATGGATACAATCTAAATGGATGAGCGAGTTTAAAAACACATCGAGGTTTGAAGAATTAAATGTAGTACTCATCGGACTAAATCAATGAATCAGGAAATTAACCTGTAGGAGTGAAATGCTTTATTTCGTGGTCATGTCGAATAAAAAAGGACGTATACAAAGCCGAACATTGAGCAGTATCTCTGAGAAGCAGTGAGAGCATGTGAAGATTAATTAGCAATTACAAAAGCCATTATGACTTATTTACCACATACACAAGTGTGAGAGAACAGCTGCTTAAACGCCATTAAGTCCCACAGGCCAGATGAATGTGACAGAAAACGCAAAAAAATGAAAAAGTTGTTAAATCTGACATGTGGTTGTCCTTTTCCTCTCCTACCTCATCACAGGCTCTGTGTATATACTGTGTGTGTGTGTGTGTGTGTGTGTGTGTGTGTGTGTGTGTGTGTGTAAGCTCTGCGGCTCTGGAGCTCCACATGTGCCTCAGTCTGCCTGTTTTGCCCATGGGGGAACGTGTCTCTTTTATCTCTTAATGCTAATGAAATTGCAGCCAGTTCTAGCAGCTGGCATGTCTATTTTTTTTTATATATATATTTTTACTTTCTCTGTCTTCTGCCATGTACATACAGAATGCTTATTGGTTCATTTCTTGCCTAATTACTGTGCAGCTACGTTATGATATGCTGTGTTTTTAATGGCATGTGTAAGGTGAGCACAGACGATATACTGTACACAGCATTGTTTTTTAATCAGATCTGGAAAGAAACTATGACTGTAGGAAAAACAGCTTTAACGCATTCATCAGTTCTTAAATTGTTTAAAAAATTTTGGGTTAACAAAATATAATACGTATAAATATCTATGAAATCTTATTTTCATTGTTTAGCACCATCACCTTGTACCTCCAGGGGTTCGATTCCCGGCCAGGTTCGCTTCCCGCCTCAGTGAGCATGGAGTTTGCATGTTCTTCCTCTGCTTGGTGGGTTTCCTCTGGGTACTCCGGTTTCATCCCACAGTCCAAAGACATGCAGATTAGGCTAAATTGCCATCCCAAATTGCCTGTAGTGTGTGAATGAGTGTGTGATTGTGTGTATGTTTATGTGCCCTTGCGATGGATTGGCACCCTGTCCAGGATGTACTCCGCCCGGTACCATACAGTAAGTCTCCTGGGATAGGCTTCAGGTTCTCCATGACCCTGTATACAGGATTAAGCGGTATAGACGATGAGTCAATGATTTTTTTTTTCACGCCTTGATCACCTGCATTCAGTTAAATACTGTACATAAATGCATGTGATTAGCTGCGTAGAGGATCGGCTACAGGAGCCAAGAGGGGAGAGCAGCTGCTTGACAAAACTCCCATTCACAGAACTCACAGGAGCATGTTTAGCTGTAAAACACATTAATAAAGTTATGCCATTTTAAACTATTTGTTCTTGCAGTTTTTGTTCACGACTACTGTACAAAGCTTCTGCACTACTTTGTTGTGAACCATTTACCACTGAACACAATTTGGGATTCAACCCCTGAAGCAAGACGTTAGCTGATATCTTAAAGTGGAATAATTTCATCTCATTTCAGGACTGTCCACCACCTCTGTGGATTATTCTCCTGCCCTTCTGGCTACATAGTACCGGTAGGAATTTAAACCTACTTTTTAAATTAGATTTAATTTGACTAACTCTCAAGCACTAACTGTTATTTGGGAATGGCCATTGTTTAAAGCGCTATACTGTACAAATGAATTTCAATAGAATTGTGTTCTGATAAAAGTGTCTAAAATAGTGTCTGCTTTTTAAGTGTCTAAAATACACTACGTTGCTGGGTTTACATCCATGTAGAGTCAGCAATCTTTTCTGAATATTTATCTGTATTTGTGGACAATACAGAAATCATGGGAAATGACATCTCTTTTATATGTAGTGACCTCATTTTGAGTAATCCATATAATGACTGCCTTAAGGATGTGAATCATTGTGCCTCTGCTACACTGCAAGGTGAAACTCAGTTGTTTGTGTGTGTTGACTAAAAACATACAATCAGGATTTCTGTACAGTTCACAGCAGGACTGTGTTTTGAATGTACAGTATACTGTATGTGTCTGATTTGATTTCTTATTCAAGTTTCAGTATGTTATTCTTATTTATTTGTCTTTTCTGCTCTTTGCCTTTTTTTTATTATTATTTTTTTTTTAGATCTTCTCTCTAGTTCTTGTCAATTTATCCACCCACTTACAGTCTGTGGGACTACATTTGGACCGGTATGCGCAAGTGTGGCAGTTTATCCATATTATTCCAAGCAGAGTATGTTCTCCTGTGCTTTATAAACACTTCCAGGATTCACTTAAGTATATATAAAAAAAATAATAAGAAAAAAGTTTTAAAAAGTCTATATTTTACCTGAAAACACACAACTCAAAAATCACCAAAATGTATGTTTTGTTCATGAATATTATAGGTTATTTGTCTCTCTGCGAGTCAGTTTATTCTGTCTGTCTTACTAATGAAAGGGTCTGGATTGCTTTTCACACTCCGTGGTGTTGTTAGCATCCTGCTGTTTTCTAGAGAAATCACAGTGCGCGGTCACACTTTTACCTCAGCGGGGCTGTACGTCTCAGCGGAATGACGGCGAGGCTATTTTCGCTTTCCTCAAATTACTGCTTTTAAATTTGTGCTGTTTTTGCTTTGAAACATATAAGTAAATGCAGAATAGTGATTATTGTGGGGTGCTCACGCGAAATCTACAAATCGTTGACGATAGAAGTCAGAAGTATAAAAAAAACTGTCTGTGACTTTTACAGTATGTGACATTTTATTTTTTGTTGGGATTCTAACAAATTTAGAACGATTTGAAAATGTTAAAAGGGCCGAGACATTGTAATTTGGTTCTTGTTACACACAACATGTGTTCTAGGCTTACAGTAAGTGATGCACCAAACATGTTCACTTGCCTTTAAGAAAGCAATAATTTAGAGTATTCTAATCATTCATTGGACAATAAAATGTCCTTATATAAGTATAAGTTAGTTATTTAATCGAACAGACAATCTTTTGTTCTTTAGTAACTGCTGTGTTGTGGCCAGGATCTTTGTGGAGCTGAACACTAGGTGCGGAGATGGGACACCAGTCCATTGATGGACACCACACGCACATATGAGCACATACAATACATTCATACACTCATTTACGTGTATACCTAGGGCTAATTTAGAAAAAAAGTTATAGGAAAAAAAAGAGTCACCAATCCACCTAATGTTTTGGAGGGGAATAAGAGAATGCATGACTTAGCTATACATCAGTGGCTATGAATGATGTTTTTTGATGTAAAACTCGTTATATATGTCAGAGGGAACAAGTATAAAGTGGTTAATCGAGAAATTAACCTATTTGCTCATAGGAGAAATTTAGTATTATCATAAATGGCACATTCACATTCGAGGCAATTTTTTTTTTACTTTAGAACATTTAAATGGTGGTCTCTGAACGGCGGTCCCGGCCGAGCTGGCTTGGCGCCCACTGCGGACATTCCCATGAACATTTAGCATGTGGACCGATTGATCCCTGAAAATCAACAGATAACTTATCGCCAACTTGCAGAAGAAATGCATGTACAGTATCTGTGGGAACTGTATACACAATTATTCATAAGCACCACTTGCATGTTACAGAAACTCAGCTGGGAGTTATTGCTTCATCCCCCATACAGTCCTGACCCAGTTCCAAGACTTTTTCACATATTTGGGCAATTAAAGGAGTTCCTGGAAGGCCAGCGTTTCAAATTCTGAAGTCGGCAGTCTGATGGTTGCATGGCTGCGGCGTTCTGAGAAATCTTTCTAAATTGATTGTATCCAAGCACTTGCGAAACGCTGGGATAAGTACATTAGTGTAGCGGGGGATTATATAAAGAATGAAAGGTAGTTTTTACTCTCGTAACTGTGCTCTGGTATTCTGCACAATCAGCAGTCCCAGTTTGACATGAACGTCCCTCATAGAAATAGGTCACAATTATTAATGTTTCACTTGTATATTTTTATTTCATGAGTTGACTCCAGCTCTGCACTCGGACAGATGTCATGAATGCTGGAGGCCGGGGAGAAGTACTGACCCTGGCTTCTTATCACTATCATTGGCTGCAGACTGAGGGAGCCTGGGAGGACTAAGGGGGCCGGTGGTGGTGCGCACTGAAGCCTGCTCTGTCCTGCTTGTGATTAATAGACTCTATTATGAAACAGCAGAGGATGATGGATCTGCTTCAATATGGCTCTCTTTGGACATCATTCAGGAATGGGTCAGACTGCCCTGAAATGACCAAAAATGTGCATTTTAAAAATGTTTTGCAGTTTTATCTTTTTGTAAAGGTTTTAGGTTGTTTATCTTATCCATAGCAAAGTATCAATGCCTTTCTTGATCAGGTATTTAAAGCTTTAGTACAGCATCCAGCTTTCTGTGCTCTGGGAAAATGAATGTCCTGCCAGCATACATATCAATGAGTGATGAGAATTGTGTGACGTGAATGAACCTATGCAATGAATTTTTTTAATTAATTAATTTATTTTTTAATAATAATACTTCTTTCAATGTGAATGCTTTCATCTGCATTTCAGTCCCTGCGCTTTGTGTTGCCAAGACTACAACTAGGACAAAAACACACACACACACACACACACACTTAATCACAGTATCTTTGAGCAAATTGAATGGATATTCAGAGTGGTACACACAGTCCTTGTTCTGTTCCAAATGACCAAAACAGGACTTTCCTTCTGTGTCTCTGCAGCACCTGATGCGCTCATCTATGTTCCATATGTTCATCCTGAGTATGGTGGCCATGGATGTGATTGTTGCCTCCAGCAACTATTACAAGGGCAAGAACCATAAAAAAGACTATGATGAATTCTACCTGGCTGAGGTAAGCCATCAAGTAGTCAGCCTTCTATACCAGTTTTCTATTTTAATAAATAATAATAATAATAATAATAATAATAATAATAATAATAATAAGATGTAGACGTATATAATGTAATGATCATGTTTGCATCAGTTTCCCTTTTGGTACATCTCCACATTGTTTATTTATGTATTACATTTTATAGCTTGCTTTTCTGACCTGTCTTCACTGCATTCTACTGCCTTCCTTAACCCAGAGATTAAATCAACTGAGGAGTAAGAGTGTGGGTGTAAACAACCCGTAGGCACACTTCAGCCCTGGGAAAGGCTCTGATCATGCGTACAAGTGTGTGTGTGTGTGTGTGTGTGTGTGTGTGTGTGTGTGTGTGTGTGTGTGTGTGTGTTTATGGGCACGTGTGCTGTCTGTCACGTTCTGACTGTGCCATCATTATGCAGGTGGCACGGCAGGGAACAAAGACAGATAGAGGAGCGTGGCTGCCCGCCTACTCCCAGCTGAAAGGCAGAGATAAGAAGAGGAAAAGCATGAGGCATACTCATTGCCCAGTTCCCAATCCATCTCACTATTAATCCAGTTCACTGTTTTATCTGGATCTGAGGAGTCTGTAAAGGTGCTAGCTAATTTGGACTTTTGGACTGTTGTACTGTATGTAGTGTCATAGTGGCTGAATCCTACAAAACTGGCAGCACAATATGTTGCCATCTCTACTTTAAAAGAACATTGCAGGGAAAACTTTGGAATATTCTAGCGAGCTGAAATTACAGACCCTGATTATTTGGTTATTTGATTAGCCCAATTTTGCTAACAAACTCTTTAAACTATACAGTTAAGAGATTGTAAGTCAACAGGGCAGGAAAGAAATGAATCTCTGTGGCCACCTTCGATAATTTCTTCTAAAAGTAACCAATGAAGAGTTAAACTGATTTGGGATATATAGTAGAAATTGATAACTGGGTAATTAATTCAAATAAGTGAAGACTTTGATTGCTATGTACTGTAGCTCTGTGCGAAAGTTTTAGGCAGCTGTGAAGAAATGGTGTAAAGTAAAAGTATATATTTTAATTGTTGATTTTTATCAGTTTACAAAATGCAAAGTGATTAAACAGAAGAAAAATCGAAATCAGATCCCTATTTGGCGTAACAACCCTTCGGCCTCCGTTCTTACAACTGCCAAAAAAAGTCAGGGATTTTGTAGCATCAGCGTTAGGTGTATGATTTGATGGGTATGAGTCAGGAGTATGGTCAGTTTCATATGAAGGTTAAATACAGGCATTACCTAAAACAGAAACTGGCTTTAAACTGGGTAAGGAACAGCCAAACTGCTACTAAGGCAAGTGTTTGGAAGACATGTCACAGGTCACACACCATGACAGGACTGAGCACAGCAACAAGGTACTAGTAGTTATACTGCATCAGCAAGGTCTCTCCCAGGCAACGATTTCAAAGCAGACTGGGGATAAAGATGTGCTGTTCAAGCTAGTTTTAGGAAGTACAAAGAAATGGGCAATGTTGAGAACCACAGATGCTAGAGAATATGTGGAAAAGTGTGCTGATTCATTGACTGCAAAATCGATAAAAAAATTGTAAAATGTATTACATTTATAATCGAGATTCCGCGGACCAGTGATCGGAATTTGCCATTTTTTAGCTTGATCAGCCATGAACGATCAGCCCGGGACAGAACCGATTCTGTGTCGAGTGCATGAGCGTCCGAGTGATGCAACGGAAATGGATTTTTATGGTGGTGCATTATCAAAAGTTGCGCTCGTTAAAAAGCCTCTGATCTTTTTCTCCAAACTGTGAGTCTCCAAACAAATTAGTCTCAGACTCATTACACACTCTTACACCGGTCTCGAAACCCCAACAAGCGCTATTTAGTCTTCAAACATATGTGAATGTCCGTGATAGAAGCCGCTCATAAAGCTGTCTGTGCTGTGCTTGCAGTTGCACAAGACTTTGGAGGCATTTGAGGCGATAAACTGTTGCAGTTTTTTTCATAACCCTGTAGACAGTACACTCTAAACTATTCACACAAGTTTGATTAGAAATAATAATTATAGTGGATTGCATATGTATGTGCTGCTCAGTAAAATGTAGCTTTTAGTTTCATCTAAACTCTTGTTTTTGAAGTTAGTTTGTATTGTTTAAATACTGCCCTTGATTTTTTTCTATAAGGAATGGGCTACATTTCATTACTCATGTAGATTTCAGTTTTGAAGTTGTTGAAAAAAGCTAAGGTATATTTATCATAGCTAAGGTATATATATTATTTTCAGTTATTTAAAATTGTAACAAAATTGGAAAAAGTGTAATGTTGAAATGGGATATTTATAAATTCATGAAACTTACAGAATTAATTGAAATAGTACCTACAGTAGGTCATCATGATAATATTGTATTGGGTGGTGACTGGTGATTCCTATCCCGGCAACCTAATTCAGCAGATTAAAGATGCTTATGACCCTTTGACATTGGAAAATGTCCAGCATTACCATCAGAAAAGATCTGGTGGAAACCAGTGGGACCCAGGTACACCCTTCTGCTGTCCAGATAATTTTGGCCAGAAGTAGTTGGCAAGAAGAATTGTGGCCCAAAAGCCATACGTCTGTCATGGAAACCAGGTTAAGCGACTCAACAGTGCATGAAAACATAGGAACTGGGTTGCAGAAAAATGGCAGGAGATTATCTGCACTGATGTCAAAATCTGAAATATTTGTCTGTAAGTAGGAGGCTGAAGGGCTGGAGAGCGGTACAATAATGAGTGTCTGCAGGCAACAGTGAAGCCTGGTGGAGGTTCCTTACAGGTTTGTGGATTAATGGTGGGAGATACTTATCCATCTGATTGGCCCCACGTTTGTTCTTCAGCAACGACCTCAAACATACAGCCAGTGTCATTAAGAAATGGCTTCAGTATACAGAAAAACAAAGAATCCTGGAAGTGATGGTTTGGCCCAGACAGAGCCCTTACCTCAACATCATCGAGTCTGTCTGTGATCACATGAAAAGACAGAAGGAGTTGAGGCAGCCTACATTCACGTGGTTATTTCTCCATACTTGCAGAACTCCTTAAAAAAGAATGAAAAAAAAGTATACTTAGAAGAATTGATGGCAGGTCTGGTATTTGGTCACACCAAATATTATTTTGAATTAGATTTCTCATCTGTTCATTTACCTTGCTTTATTTATTACTAAAAAATAAATTATGAACACTATTGATTTTTTCTTTATAACATTTACTTCAAATACTGCTGTAGTACTGTAGTTGCTTGGCTTTAATTATTTGAACTTACATACTGTACTGTCCATAAATTATTTAGCAATTGTTGTGTTTTGTGCTTTTACAAGCTACTCAAAGTCAAGTGACAATTAACATATATTTACACACAATACCACACATTCATATTCACATATACACAGCCGTCAATTAGAAAACACGAATCAGATTTGAACCTTCAGAATGCAGCAGCAGTTAATTAGGTTGTAAACATTTTGGTTCATAAGTAATTGCAGAATTTGTGATGTTTAATCTTAGCAAGAGCCAACGACACAATCTTTGTTTATTACGTAACTGACAGAGGTGCTATATGTATGTCAGCCTATGATGCCTAGGACTTTCTGGTGGTTAAGCCGTATGGTGGGTCGCTAGGCTTCTGGCACGGACTGGTGTGCTGTGGGTGCTGAGGTACTTTTGCAGATGGCTGGAAAGGCAGAAAAAAAGGAACCAGCCCCTAAGAAGAAATGAAAAGCAAACTTGAAGGATACACAAAACGGAAACAAAAATCATATGTGTTTGCATATTTAAATATGTAGCAGTTTTTTGTCCAGTTAGAAAAAGAGTTTTTAGCTATCATGTCATGTACTTGGTCCTTTGTTTATATTTTACAAATTTCCATGGCAACATTTTAATGTGATTTTGGTTAACTATTTACAACCACATACTTATCCATTCATTCAGAATGACTCGTTTACTCACTTGCGTTTAGTTCAGCTCTTTGTGAGTGTTTCAGTGGAGAAGGTCCCATTCTTGCAGAGTGCAGAAGCTAACAAGGGAGATTTATGGAGTGTAAATGTTGCAAAGATGGTGGGTAGGAAAGATAAGAGGTTAAGTGTTCATTGTCCATGAAGTTGCAGGTGTGAGAATGTCCATGAAGATTAAATTGGCCAGATGGACCATCTTTCATTTCATTGCTGCAGAGGGGGAGTTCGACAGATAACAAGTGCTATTCAGGACGGGGGTTTCTGTAAGCACCGGGAACTCTGCTGGCGTGGTGACCTCTGGAGTCAGGGCCTGTGTTCCTACAACATAAATACAGTTACGGCTATAAGTATTTGGACAGCAAAGAAATTGTGCTTCTGTACACCGCAATGGATTTGAAACGAGGCAATCAAGGTCTGTTGTGTGCCGTCAAGTGTTGATGTGCATTTTACATTTGGAGAATCACAAGTTTTTACACAAGCTGTTCATTTTCATGGCTCAAAAGTAATCATACAAACTACTGTACCATAATCATATATATTATGATTATTTTTTCAAATATTTTTTAGTCTGTGACCTGATGTCTGGACCCACTGGACATCTCAAAATGCTGAGTTTCTTTCTTTGTACTGCAGTCACCTTTAGTTTATGCTTGTGTATAGACCTTTTGGCGTTTAGTTAAGCCTTGAGTAACTGAAAAGCATGTTGAATTGAATTGAGGTCTGGTGTCTGTCCTATAAGGACATTCCATCTATTAGCTTTGGTTGCTTTTGCTGTATTTATTGGGTCATTGTCCATCCGTACTACGAAGCTCTGCTCGGCAGAACTTGACTGAATCTGAACAGGAAGTATAGATATCAGCAGTCACATCAATAAAAACCAGTCATTCAGTTCAGTATGCAGCTAGACAATGCACATGCTGCGGTATAACACTGCCTTTTTTAACTTCTTGTTTTTGAGCAGAGGAAGCATCTTAAGGTACACCATGTCTATTTATATTAATGAACGTGTCTCATGATTGTAGACCTTGACAGTGATTTGCCTCCAGATTTGACTTGACTTGATCTGTTGTGAGAGGCTTTTCTTCATAAAGGATGACTTGTGTGATCATCTGTTTTGGTTTCCTTCATCGCCTTTTGCTGTTGCTGTGATCACTGGTATATTTAAAAGAAGTTTATTTGCTCACGCTAAAATCTTCTGCTGTCACACTGATGTGACATTCTGCTGTCAATTTTTGTTTTTTAGCCTAATGATGTTCCCAAAAACAGCTGAAACATACAAATTCAACACTTGGAATCAATGCCAGACTTTTTATCTTCTTAATTTGTTAAATAATAATATGAAACAGGTCTGAACTGGCCGTGAATCTGCTTATTAGTCAGTTGACTAATTACTTTTGTGCCTATGACAATGGAGGGACTGTGTAAAAATTGGCTGTAACTCCTAAACAGTTAATGCAATAAGTTCAGAGTCTCCCCTTTAATCACAGCTTGATTGCTTTTCAATCCACTGTGGTGCTGTACAGAGGCAAAAAAATAAATAAAAAAAAAAAAAATTGGAGACATGGAAGCGTTCTTATTTAGGTCAATTTCCAACCTAACCGGATGTGCAAAACGTTATGAGTTAAACGTAATTTACTAACATAATGAATGTCTCACTTTGGTCAGATGTTTATATAGCTAAATGTGATAGGACAAGGAACATAAGCATAATTAATTAATTCCGCTTGTAATAATAATAAAAAAACTCAAATTGTCCACAATGCTCTACAACATGATGAAAACAGAGAGGAGTACCATGGGCAAAGATTTTTTTTTGTATGGATGTTTCCATAACTTAATCAAAAGATAATAAATAAAAATAAATTTGTCCAGCTGAGTCGAACATACTGAATTAAAGAGCATTAATTACCTCGTGAGAGTGGACTAAAGAGACTGATGTGGATAATCAAAATTTAAAATGAGAAAATGTTTTCATATGTACTTTGGCTTATGAATGTTTGGGGGTGTCTGTCAGAATAAATTCTTTAAATACCATTTTCTCCCTATACAACCAGACTGAAACCAAACTTCCAGAACTTGTATAAATACTATATACAGTAAATATGTAAATATTATAACTTAGCTCCCGAGTGAAACAGCTGTGAGGTGTTCATTCACCACTCCCATGCTGGGTGATGCTGCAGGCATCCGCAGCCAGGAGTCCAGAGAGCACACTGCCTCATCAAAGGCATACATCAATAATAGTGACACGATTCAGTTATGGGGGTCTGTGAGCGCCTACGCAAGCAGAAGGGTGGCTCAGTGGTTAAGGCTTTGGAATATGGTTCGGAAGGTCCCAGGTTCAAACCCCATGACCACCAAGTTACCTCTGTTGGGCCTACAGTATAACCCTTAATTGCTCAGATGGATAATGAGATTTTAAAAAATGTAAGTCTCTTTCCTCTGAGTGTGGAAAGAAGTGATTGGCTCGGAGAAAGCACATGATAGTCATCGCCTTCTCTGGTTGGTGGTTGATGGGAACAGTTTCCTCACAGTGAGACGGGTGGGAATCGGACATAACCAAATAAGATTTTAATAACCATTAGTATATAAAATATACAGAACTTTGATAAAGGTGCATGTAAAAATGCTGCAAAGCAAAAAAAATCCTTCTGAAATAAATGAAACATTTGTACTACGTATGGAGAAGTAATAAACTGACAAAGTCAATATTGCATTGACAACCGTATGAAACAATTTATGCAGGTTTATAAGGAAAGTGGCTGCCAAGTTTTATAAGCATCTTGGAGATCCTACAGCATTTCTTCTCGAGATTTTGACTGTCACTTTTGCTTCTGTTTTTGCAGGTACGTTTTGACAGCTAGCAATCCGTTATTGTCTGTGTAGTGATCTATTATGTGATGTGTTATTTTCTTTATTGACATACAGTACAGATGTTTTTGTTGATGTCAGAAATCTGAAATGTCTTGTACTGACTCTTTTACTGCAAAAGTTGTAAAATAAACAGCTAATGAAAAAAGTTGTCTAAAAACTAGGGTGCACAAGATTTTGTTACTTTCTGGATATTCATAATAAAAAAACAGCCCAATTTGGCTGCATGAAGGTTTTTTTTTTTCCCAAGCCAGTACTCATATAGATACTGTACAAGATCCAGAAATCCCCCTTTTCCACACAATCACAGCGATCCACAATCACAGGGAAAGACAATAAGTGCATGACATTAGAGACACTACGACTGTTATAAACAGCAGTGAGTAGGAGACTTCAAATTTAGCCGGAGAATACAGTACTGTACATGCAAGCTGAAATAGGGCAGATGGACTGAATCCAGTGGTAATATAACATTAACAGTAATGACTGTACAGGAATATTTTCAGACTTCAGCAGTGCAAATATAACAGATGAAATCTGCTTTTCAACTGAAAGAACCAGCCACAGGCATGTTCCATTTATAGTCCCCTATTTCCTATTTAGATGAACTACATGTTTTTTATCGTTTTGTTTTATTTAATAAATTATGAAAGCAAAAATATGCTGTTAACTTCTACTTAGGTTATTTGCATTTCAGCTCAGTTTTAGATCAGTTCAATTAAAAGATCAGTTCAATTAATTTCTGTCTGTCTGTCTGTCTGTCTGTCTGTCTTTTACTCCGTGTTCTTCCGGAGCAGGTTGCTTTCACAATGCTGTTTGATCTGGAGGCTCTTTTAAAAATCTGGTGTCTGGGATTCACTGGCTACATCAGCTCTTCACTACACAAGTTCGAGTCCCTGTTGGTGGTTGGCACTACACTGCACATCTACCCTGATCTTTACCACTCTCAGCTCACCTACTTCCAAGTAAGCGTTGACTACTGTCTTATGACAACATAGCATAAAGTCTGCCCCCCCCCCCCATACTAAAGCAATTTGGTAATAATTTATAAGTAGCATAAATACATTGATTTAAAATAATACATTTAAGGTCTCTGTCTTTTGCCTACACTGTAAACCCGAATAAGTTGGCCAAAGTAAAAAAAATTGAGGTAGTCAGTTACATCAAATTGTTTAAGTAATGATGTTTCCAATTTTAAGTCAATTGAACACCTATCACTGATCCACCAGTGCCCTATTGCCCTGATGACGTCGGACACAAAATCACTTAAAATTAAAGATTTTAAGTTGGTTGAACTTTAAGGTGACCGTTACTGTTACTTAAGTATCAAACTTGTTCAGCTTGAAAAGTGTCATTTTTACAAACTTATCAATACCAAAAAGTAAATACTTTTTGGTATTGATACCTTGATTGATACTCATCAAGGCCTATTAATTTGAACTAGCTGTAATTATTTAAGTTAACAGTACTCAATACGGTGGCACGGTGGCGTAGTGGTTAGCACTGTCGCCTTGCACCGCCAGGGTCTGGGTTCGATCCCCGGCCAGTCTCTGTGTGCATGTTCTCCCCGTGCATGGTGGGTTTCCTCCGGGTACTCCGGTTTCCTCCCACAGTCCAAAGACATGTAGGTTAGGCTAATTGGCGTTCCCAAAATTGTACCAGGGTGTACCCTGCCATGTGCCCTATGTCTCCTGGGATAGGCTCCAGGCCCCTGTGACCCTGAATACAGGATTAAGCGGTATAGTTGATGAGTGAGTACTCAATACTGTATGTTTAATTACTTTGAGCATTATGGTTTACAGTGTAGTGGTTAAAATATTTTCAAAGCTGATTTAAAAGTATACATTCAGACATTCAGAATCAAGACTTTAATAGTGTTTTGACATTTAAAAAACGCATTGATAATGGATTTTACATTCTGTGTTTTTAAATATCAGTCTATCAGTTTGAATTTTAGCCCTTTGTCTTAGCCTTTGGTAAAAGAGTCCACCTGATAAAATATTTCCTTGTTTCAAAATCATTGCTTCAGCATGAGAATAAAATACAGAAAGGAATATATATGGAAAACCTTTTAAAAAGAAATTTAACCATGGAGAATTTGTTTTTGAAGCCTTAACTTATGACTAATGGCTATACATTTTTTACCCTTTTGATAGAGAAAAATACAGACATACTGTACAAGATCTTAATGTTCAGCAGTTTATTCAATGCATGAAGTGAAATTAAAAGGAAAGATTTTTACAGTAGATCTTACTGTTTATTACTGTTATAATAAATAAGGTCTTCTTATGTGAGGTCACAATAGAGGAAAACATAATTGATTTGCTTAAGCCCTGGTCAATACAAAAATGAAAAAAAAAAAAAAGGGGACATTCGTTTCTACACATACACACATGCACATACACACTGTAGTCCCACCTACTGTAAATGTCTATAATATACAAAAAAGAGAGTTTTCATAACACATAATATGCTCCCCTTTAAGCTGGACTAATCATAGTTCTTGGGTCTTTTATCTTAAAGATGCCAGTGATTTTTTTTTTTTCTAGACTTCATCATGATAATGACTGTAAATTGTACATCTAGATCTGCTGATGGGCGATTAAGTGCTTAAGCTGTCAAAAGTTCCATTTTAAGTTACAGAGCTTTGTGTCAGGTTGTAGATTGATTGTTATAGTAGACAAGCAAAAGGATAATTTTTTAAAAAATATATATTTTTTCTTTTAAAAGCTCCTGAAGGGCTACACCTGCTATGCAGTACAGTGCTAATCAGGCACTAATCAGGATAATGCATACTAAGTTGTTTGAGCATGGCTGAAGGCAGCTGGAGGGAAACAAAAAAAAACGGCAGAACATTATTTATTTATTTATTTATTTATTTATTTATTTTTGTTCAGGCCTAATTGTGGCCAAAACCTGCATACTGATCACCCTCACTGGAGGGGTGTGGGGTTCGCTGCTCTCTGCCAAGCTTTATGAGTAAAACATTTTTACTTCCATTGTGGCCTCTGGATTATTATGCACAAGCAAAAATAACTCATTCAGTGATTCACCCTTTTGAAACAGGAAGTGAGTCACTGGATTATTTGATCTATTTCTGTACAGCATGTTTGTGATATTTATGTTGCTATTCACGTATATTTGTTAGGAACATTTTCAATCTTTTTTGTTTCCCAAAAATGCAGTATATCTGAATCGAGGCATATAATTGGTATGAAGTATTGGGTCGTGTGATTCACAGCAGTGGATAGAAATATTAGTTGTATTTTAATGAACTGTGGTAGTTTTCGTTCTAAAATATACAAATCAGAAATGCTAGAATGGTATTTGTATAGATCTTTTATTTTTCTTCAATGTCTCCATAATATATTCAGTGTTTCACTGTTAAAGGTCAAACTACGCTTTTGTCATCTAATTCGGCACACAGATGATGACAAAGAAGATGACTCGCCTCCTGTGAATACTTTTGAATTGTAGATATTGCTCCTCTTCTCATCTAATAATGTTTATAACTAATTAGTCAGTTGTCTTTTATTTATGAGAATGAGAATCTTTGCACACAATCATTAAATAGATATAAATGATCTCAGTGGGTAATACAGTAAATAAACCATTTCTGTCTGTAGGGGAAATGCTTACACAACTCTCAACGAATGTTACAGTTTTATTAAACAACCATAATATAATACGATTCTCACATCAGTGTGTATGCGTATACAGTAAGCTGTTTTTTTTTTTTTTTCCGAGCCCTGGAGGAGAGGAATTCTGCTGGAAGATTCTGAGAAGCAGGGGACTACAATGGCTGGATCGATAGACATTCCCCTCTCTTGATCATGATTTATTGTTCACAGATTTGGTCACCGAAAGCAATTCGGAAATAGCTGAAATTGCAGAGGAAAATATAATGTTACTGTTTTAAAGGAGAATGAAAACAATGTTTGCACTTTCCCTACCAATACATAATCAATAATGCCTATTGTTCCCAACAGTTTTTGTGTACTTTTTTTCTTGACTTTTTTGTTTCATTCATTTGAAAGGAAACCCAGAAGTGGTATATATATATATATATATATATATATATATATATATATATATATATATATATATATATATATATGTCTTCCACAGTGTTTTACAAATCGGAACAAACTCAGTGACAGGTTCTGGGAGAAGATGAGGTACAGGAAATTGTAGGCAATTAATGTCACTGTGAGCTGCCAGTCAAATTCAGACAATATAACTGACAAAGCGTAATTATTATGTATAATCAACCAACCTGTTGGCATTTACAGAATTACAACACTGATTACAGAAAACCAATAACCACAGGAAGGCAGGTGCATTTTGCATTTTATGGGTGTTCTGCTATTTATGATGCATTTTTTTTTCAAGGTAAGGACATGAAAGAACTGAATAAAAGTTTACATTTGCTTGCTTATCCCTGCAGGTGTTGAGAGTGGTACGTTTGATCAAGATCTCCCCTGCGCTGGAGGATTTTGTTTATAAAATCTTCGGTCCTGGGAAGAAGCTGGGCAGTCTGGTGGTGTTCACAGCGAGTCTGCTCATAGTCATGTCTGCCATCAGTCTGCAGATGTTCTGCTTCGTGGAGGACCTGGACCGCTTCACTACCTTTCCCCGGGTAAACTCTTAGATGCATGCTGGATTTAAATAGGAACAGGCAAACATTTCCACCAAATATGAAATTTATAGAAATAATCTAAAAGTGTCTGGTAAGCCGTCAGCATCAACTCTGACAACTATAAAAGCTGGATTTATTGTTTTTGGAAACAACGCGAACAAACACAGCCTGACACACTTTCCGTCGGCTTCACAATATTTAATCTGTCAGCAGAAGTAACAACCCTTGCCAAGTCGTTGGATTCTAAGTGCTCATGAGATGGGCTCTCATTAGCCAAATCTTTTTTATCGTCTGTTATTAGTGGCAATCCACTGATGCATGTTTGTGCTGGGACTTGGATGGGTCTGCATAAACAGATGCTGCTCATTTCCAAAGCTCCTTTCTGGGTGGCATGATAACTATTCAAGATAATGATATTTGCACAAATTGCTCACCAATAGACCTGTTGTAAAATGATCTTTATTAGACCCTTTTGTAGCAGCAGCCAGTTTGACCAGGTTTTAAGGGCTGCCTCAGGCCAGACAGATCTTCATTTGATTTCCACAGAAGTACTGTCTGTCATTTGGAAAGTTTGCTAATCAGCAAGGATCTACTTTGGCAGTGATGTATGCATTATATTATTTCATGACATGTTCACAGCTTGTTTACAGTGTAAATATTATGTGGGATAATTATGTGATTCTAACCAGAGTGATTTCTGTTCCAGTTATCTAGCCATTTTGGCAATGTTTATTTTTGGAACGAAGCTGTATCATTTTGTCATATTTATTTTCTCTGTAATTTATCATCTATACCGCTTAATCTTGTATTCAGGGTCACGGGGAGGCCTGGAGCCTATCCCAGGAGACAAGGCGCAAAGGGGGTACTTTCCGAACAGGGTGCCAATCCATTGCACACACACGTACACACTACGGCCCATTTGGGAATGCCAATTAACCTAACCTACATGTCTTTGGACTGTGAGAGGAAACCGGAGTAAACTCCATGCACACAGAGACGGGAATCGAACCTGGCCGGGAATTGAACCCAGACCCTGGAGGTGCAAGGTGACAGTGCTAACTTCTACACCACAGTGACGCCTCTCTGTAATTTAGTCATGGCCAATTTCCACCCCCAGTTAGGTCTTTCCTACCACATGACAGGTACCAGCCATGGAGAATGAAGGCTACTGTCTTCCTTCGAGACACGTGAATCCGACTGACTGTGACTGTTTTAGTGAAACGGACAGTGAAACACACTCGGACGAAAGCGCAAATCTGGCCACTATGTCACACATTATCTTAAAGACACAAATTGATTGACTGAGAGTGATCAAGCAACCCTGTCTGGTCAGTTTTTCCCCTCTTGGACAGTGGCATCAGGATTCAAACTAGGCATCTCTAGCCTATAGGGCAGTATAGCTGTTTTCTAAACCTCTGATGTTGATCCTTACCTTCCTATGTTTCTGTAATTAAGGTGTGAAAATTATATAGTATAATGAGTGTGTGCTGACTGAGTACACCTATGTTTCTCTCCTACAGGCCTTCATGTCCATGTTTCAGATCCTCACTCAGGAAGGTTGGGTGGACGTCATGGATCAAACTCTGGTCGCAGTGGGACATATGTGGGCTCCAGTGGTGGCCATTTACTTCATTCTCTACCATCTGTTTGCTACTCTGGTATACATCAGCCTAGAAAACTTGAATAAAGATACAGAACACACAACACTGTGTAGAATGGTAGACTTTTTTTGTATATTTAGTATATAATTTAAATATTATGTTACAAAATGTTGCTTAAAAGATGAATATTTCACATTGTGTTTTTTGTTAACAGTGTGGCTATTGGTCCTACATACTGTAACAAGTCTTCTCTGTCAGTTATACGGTCTGTGCTTGATTCGTCATCGTGACCATCGTCGTTGTCCATCACTGTGGCTCTAATGCTTGTTTGCTTTTGACATTTGAAAAGCTGAAATGAGTGAAGAGCTGTTGTTTGCTGTCCAGTATATCTGACATTAGAACACGATCTTAACAGTAATGAGAGCCAGAGTATGTAATCAAGCAACAGCTTTTTTTGAATTGCTTATTCATCACCTGTCAAATCAGGGGGAAAAAAAAGAATAGGGAAGTCAAGACTACATTAAAGAAGCAGAACACTGACTTTTTAATAAACATAATTACAAATTCCAATTTATTATTTGTGTAACTGTGTGATCTCTTAAGTTGAGTAATTGCTGGTTTCTCATGTTAATACAGTATAATGTATAAAAATGCAGTTATGTTATTAATATTAGGTTCGCCTGACTTGTTAGACTGGATGCATTTACTTCTGTTTGGTGCAGGCTGTAGCACCGAGAACAAGCAGCGACAGTGACGGTCTGTGACATACAGACATATCTTATATGTCTTCAGTGTTCAGACAGAATTATTTGATATTTATATGACATTTTTTCACTTTTATTATGAAAACCTGAAGACGGCTCTTTATGAAATGGGAGTGACATTGAATAAAATGCTGTTTCACATGCCATTGATGGATTTTATTTCGGTAGCCTTATTTTGAATATTAAAAGTTATTTTTAATAAACAAAAGTGTTTGTGAATCTATTATTATTATCGTTATTCATGTGCTCTTATTTGATATCTTTTAGATTCTGCTAAGTCTGTTTGTAGCAGTAATTCTGGACAATCTGGAGCTTGATGAGGACCTAAAAAAGCTAAAACAGGTAAGGTGTTTATTTTTCATCATTCATTTAATCAAAGTTTGAACTGTAGAAATTTCAGCAGAGCATGCAAGGGTAAATTGCATGGAAAAATCATTTAAAATCCAAATAACCATAATATAATAGAATTGCAAAACAAGATTAACAAGTGATGTGATTTTTAATGGGTTTTGAATGGTAGCCCAGTTGTAGACCCTTGGCAATTAAGTTTGCAGAAATGCCAAGGGCCAGTTTCTCAGTGCTGCCATGATGGTAGCAGAATAGCCCTACGTGGGATTCGAAAAGAACTTGAACCATAGTATCAGATCTTCCCATGACCCTCAGTATAGTAAGAGTAAACTATCATCAGTGTTGCATGAATTATCCTATGTTTCACATAAATAATTAATCACCTGACTTCCTTTGACTAACCCACACTGACAGTTATCCTTTTGTGAGGTCCTGACCTTTCTAATGAGCCTTTTAAATTCATGTGTGTGTTATTCAGGTTTTGATTTTGCATTATTGTGGTTATCAGTTATATTCTTGTGTGAATGTCAGACTGTTGGCTTTAATATGGCTCTGATTATTGCCTTGACCTTTGAATCTTGGATCCTGTCTATGCTTGAGTAAAGTCTAATCTTATGATCAACTCAGTTACAGTAATTTTGAAGAACTGAGTCAGGCATGAACTTCAAGTGTTAGATGAACTAAATCCTGAACTTTAGGAAATATAAGGAATATTATCCAGCAACTAAATCTCCTATAATTCATAACCAATCAGACATGTACAGTATTTCACTGCTTAAAACCACAGATAAGATCATCCTTTCATGTGATAATTTTTTCAGCCTCTTTGATCATTTGATCACTCTTTAACAGTAAGGGAGCATAAGTGTAAGTCTTCTAATTATTATTATGTAATTCTTGGGTATAATTTTTCTTACCCAGAACTACAGTGAAAAAAAAAAGTGCTTAAATTCAGAACACTTGCATCAATCAGCATTTGGAATGAGACAAATCTCCTTGTTTTTGCCAGGGGTTCTGACGAGAGTGATAGCCAATTGATACTGGACTCTCTCATCGATCTGGCCCTTTGCCCAGACAAACTTCTGGAAGAGTAAAGACAAGTGTCCTTTCCTAATTAGCATCACCAAGATGAAAACCGGAACCCAAAGCCGATGCGTATCAGACACACTTGAATCACTCTGGCAGCATGTCTACAGCACTTAGAAGGGTTTTTCTTCTGAGGAGAGGCCACTAACACACTTGCACATTGCCCTAAATGTCCTCAAGCATGAGTACTCCTTGAAAAATTAAATAAGCATGGAAGTCGCACACATCGTCAACCACTTTTCCTTTTAACACATTTATTTAAAAAGTTATATTTCATGCATATTTATTTATTTATTTATTTATTTATTTACAAATATGTCCAGTACTTCTAACACAGGAGCAATACCTTTGTCCAGAACATAGTTTACGAAGAGTACAAAGAGCGTCCTAAAAGCCACAATTACACACATCTCCTTTGCATGTTCATGTGCTGGAAACAAGTCCTTGTCAACAGAAGAACACAATACCCCTGCCTAGAGAAAGGGAAAGATGTATGGTTTTACAGCATCATTAGGCATTGTTACTTTTGAAAGGCCTATCTTGGCAGAAAATGCCATGAAAATGCCAGAATTTACTACATCATACTCTGAATACTAAAAGGTATTTATAAGCGACAAACAGTATATGTTTAGCAAGGCTATATGATTCATCCTTTGTTTTTTTTTTGACACTATCTTTCCCATTTTATATCTGTCGCCTGCACATTCAAGAGTCTTTGGGGGCTGCGTTGATGTGTTTCATATTCTCTTTTATACAGTTACGCCAGCACTTATTTGTTTGCCCACATGGCCTTTTGGGCTGAGGTGCATGGTTATATTTGCTGTTGGGTGATCATTGCTGTGGATGCCATGATTGTACATGCAAGGCAGGTCAGGCAGAGTGTCCAACAGTGCATTAGCATCTGCATGCTGTGAAAAGCTAGTTGTTTGGTTGTTCAACAAGGGGTTTCATGCAATGTGTCTGGATGAACGTCTCAGGTTACTTGGCTGTAACCCTGTTCCCTGATAAAGCGGGAACGAGATGCTGCGTGAAAACGCTATGGGAACATATCTTTGTTGCCCGGTTGTGAAGCCTGTGCATGTCAAACCCGCCGAATACGTGTGTGGCTTATAACCTGTGCCAGGCATGACGTCACGAATAAGGTGCACCTGCAGGTTATAAATAGGAGTGAACCGGAAACATCCTCAGGTCAATTTTGTCTGAAGGACGTCCAAGCACGCCAGCAGTGCGGCATCGGAACGCAGCATCTCGTTCCCGCTTTATCAGGGAACAGGGTTACAGCCAAGTAACCCGAGACGTTCCCTTTCAAAAGCTACACTCAATGCTGCGTGAAAACGCTATGGGAACGAGAATACCAACGCCGCCGCACTGCAAGTGCCTGGACCCCCAGGTTGTGTAGCGTGTGCGCACAAGCCGAGGAGATCTCAGACCTAGCTCTGGGATGCTGACTGAAGGATCCATGAACCAGGAGTAGCATTGACAAACGTGTGTGGAGAGGACCAGCCCGCCGCATCACACACCTGCTGCAGGGGGACGCCTCTTGCCAAGGCAATCAATGAGGCAATCCCCCTGGTTGAGTGAGCCCTGATTCCCAGAGGCGAAGTGTGACCACGCGCCTCATAGGCTAGGGCAATGGCATCTCTCACCCAGTGTGACAGAGTATGTCTAGTGGCAGCCGCCCCCCCGGTTGCAGCCCCCATGGCAAATAAAGAGCTGCTCTGACTTACGCCACTGTCTAGTGCAGTGGACGTAGATCCTAAGAGCACGTACTGGACACAGTAAGTGATGCTCTCCTGCTCCGGAGCTGTGAAAGGCGGAGGACAGAAGGCTTCGAGAACAACTGGGTGCATGGTCGAGAATGGAACCTTGGGAAGATAGTTCGGGGGAGGATGCAGGATAGCTTTGACTAGCCCAGGGGCAAAGTCTAGGCAGGATGGGGAGACTGACAGAGCCTGCAGATCCCCAATCCTCTTCAAAGAAGTAATAACAATAAGAAAAACCAAAGAGGTCCACCTCTGCTACGTAAAATCTTCCCAGATTTGACTGACTACTTTGGGGTGGAGCTTCCATTCCCCCTGTTCTACAGCTTGTCTGGATAGCAAGTCTGCTCCTACATTCATGTGCCCTGGAATGTAAATCGCCCTGAGGGAGAGGAACTTGTCCTGTACCCAAAGCAGAACCTGGTGCGCTAGCTTGTTCAAGCGGCGCGAGCACAGTCCACCCTTGCGATTTATGTACAAGACTACCACAGTGTTGTCCACCCGCACTAGGACATGGTAGCCTCTCAACTGCTGGAGGAAGTGTTTCAGGGCCAGAAACAGAGCCATCATTTCGAGGCAATTGCTGTGCCATGCGAGAAGACGACCTCTCCAGCTCCCCTGTGCTGGACGGCCATCCAAGACCGCACCCCAGCCCGTGAGGGAAGCGTCTGTCGTTAGCATCTTGCGATGACAAGACGGACCTAAAGTGGGACCCAAAGTCAAAAAC
>JAAGKR010005280.1:25728-52487 GCA_011419295.1 Clarias macrocephalus | reverse complement strand
CCAGGAACAAACTCGACAAGAAAAGCATCATCAGGCCCTCGACTTACATGGACCAGTCTCTGCCCCAGATGATCCTACAGTAAGTTACATTGGTCAGACCGGCTATGTCATGTGAACCATAGCGTTAAAAGTTCGGGCCTCCTGGTAGTACTGGAATGCAGGGGGGCCCAACATACTCTTTCTCAGAACTTCTCTCATGTTTTCTGGTGACCCTGATCCACAGCAATTAGCCCCATGCTACGCGTGCCCTAGTAAACTCTGTACCAGATAAGAATTTAATCTCCCCAGCCACGGTGTCCCAACTCAAGATTCCATCCACACAATTGAACCAACCATTCAACGTAAAGGCCCTTGATGGCAGCAAGCTCCCTTCAATCAACCATGCCGAAACCATCACTTTCCTCATTATTAAATTCACTCATGCTGCAATAGTTCTAGGCCTCCCATGGTTAAGACTACAGAGGTAGTCCTTCCAAAAGCAGCCATGACGGGGCGTTGCCCGAGCCAAGCATGGCACATCCCCTACAATGATGCAGTGAAAGAAGCCCCACCCCTTTAATGCCCTCTTGCGCTGTTCTAATAAGCTGACTGTAATGCTGTATAATCCCACCACTGCTTGTGACTGCTTCAGTTAACTGCAGTGTCAGCGGTAGCCTTATTGACATCAATGTCAACATGTTTTCATAATTAAATCAAGCTTGTCATCTTGGATGATATCTGTAGTGTTAGTGTCTGAGTACCAGCCATTAATTATGCTTTAATGGTCAGACCATTAGGTTTCACACATGTGAATTAGGATACGCATGTGTGCATCGTGTCTTTTGTGTGAATTATTAATGAGACTGATTTGCTTCCATAAGATCCCTGAAGAACAAGCCGTGGGTGAGGGTGGGGAAAAGGCGGGGAACTGCCTGACATTCATCAATAAAGGCTGTAGAGCTCCGTGCTGTTGTTTCCAAGCTCAAATATGTTTAGACCAGAGAATTTCCTAACTTTCTGAAACATGATTTTCCAACTTGTCGTTTATTCAAATTCTGATTGAATTTCAGTCTCCTAAGACCGCTCCCCATCACTTATCACCCCAGATCTTACATTTTCAATCCCATTCAATTTTATTTGTAATGGTCGATGGTCATTGTCACAAAGCAGCTTTACAGAATCAAAAGCAAATTATGGAATGTTTATGAAATATATAAAAAATATGTATGAATCAAAATGCCAGATTGTCCCTGATGAGCAAGCTGGGGGCAACAGTGGCAAAGAGAAACTCTCTAAGATGGTAATAGGAAGAAACCTTGAGAGGAACCACATTCAACCCATCCTTATTTGGTTGATAACAGATAGCAGGGTTTGTTTTGCAGTCATACTGTGTTAGTCAGTTGGAAGTTTAATATAAAAGAAGATGTTCTTAAGTGAGGGAAGTCCGGGTCATTATTGGTGGTTCAGGTACAAAACAGTAGGGAATTCCTATCCTGAACTATTAAGCAACTGCAGTCACAGGTTCTGAAAGAACAGCTGTCAGTATCAGCCTAGGCCAGGTCCATCTTCGGGCTAAAATGGAACCGTCCTCAATCACCACATGCAGTCTACAGACCTCATGAGCCTCCATTTGATGAGATCTCCAACCAGAAGTGGGGCAACAGGATGAGTCATACAGGTCCAAAGGGCAGAGGTGGTCCATGCCAGGTCTTGCCCTTGACCTGCAAGCAAAGCCATGATCATCTGATCTCCCATTCCATACTCCATTTGTCCCCATCATTGCTTACCTGTAATCAATTCTTCATTTTCACCGTTTCCTATTTAACCTGCACTCAGACAACCAATTTCTGCCAGATTATTGTGTGTTTTTCATACCAGTATTCCAGCGTTCTTTTCTGTTTTGACCTTCTGAATCTTGACCATGATTTGTTTTACCGCCCTCTCCTTTTTCTCACGCCACAGATTTACTGCCTTCTCAGATTCACTGCTGCCGACCATTGGATTTGCATTTCAACCAAGAGCTTTGATCACAGACATTCTTGACTCCCCGGTTTTGACACTCACCTGTTCTGCGACAATGAATATTCTCCACAAATCAAATATCATGTCCGATTCATTTGCTTCTTTTTGAGGAAGATTCATTACCTACAAACTCGTTCACTGAAAACAGTAAGCAGTCACTCTGCACTTGGATCCTTCACCCCAATGTTGCCTTGCACCTCCAGGGTCTGAGTTTGATTCCTGCCAGCAACATTTTACATAACACGACAGTTTTCAGATGGAAACAAAAAACATAACATAGCCTCCTGCTTTTTACATTAAAATAGAAAGGGCAACGTGTGACAAAATTACTAGGAGAACTCTGGCATATTCTCCAGCATGCTAAGTACAGTAATACCTTCCATCTATTTTACTTATAAAACTGCGCAAGTCTGCATCGAACCCTAGTGATTATTTTCAAGCAAAGGGTTTTCATATTGACTGTATTTATTTTATTATACTTTAATGCTCTATATAGAAGTGTATGTTCTATAAATTCAACTTTGTTACACTTGCTCCTTTTTATTTTCGTATGTTGCTAATAATATATTTATTTATATACAATACCAGTCAAAAGTTTGGACACACCTTCTAATTCAATGGATTTTCTTCTTTTTTTTCAACATTTTATATTAATACTGAAGACATTTAAATAATAACAGAGCAAATATGTAATTTTGTAGTCAACAAAAATCTACCAGAGTATGTTTTATATTTTTTTTATTCTTCAAAGTAGCTACCTTTTGCTTTGATGATAGCTTTGCACACTCTTGGCATTCTATTAGTCAGACCTAGAATGATTTGTCAACAATTTGTCAACAAAGGAGTTCCCAGAGGTGATAAGTACTTATTGGCTGATTTTTGCTTCACGTTCTGTTCAAACTCATCCCAAACCATCTCAAATGGATTTAAAACAGGTGATTGAGGAGGCCAGATCATCTGATGCTGCACTCTATCACTCACCTTCTTGGACAAATAGCTCTAACATAATATACAGTAGAAGTGTGTTTGTGGTCATTGTTCTGTTGGAAAACAAATGATGATTACCTGACTACAAATCAGATGGGATGATATTTGCTGTGGTAGCCATGCTGTTTAAGTGTACCATCAGTTTTGACCAAGTCACCAACAGAGGGCACCAGCAAAGCAATCCTCACACCATCGAACCTCCTTCTCAATGCTTCACAGTGGGAAATATACATTCAGGAACTATCTGTTCACCCTTTATATGTCTAACAAAGATATGGAGGTTGGAACCATTTGGAGTTATCAGACCAAAAGGCAAGTTTTCCACTGAGCTAATGTCCATTCCTTATGTTTCTTGGTCCAAGCAAGTATCTAATGAGTGCTGTTCTTCTGAACTAATGGTACCTTTACTGCCAGCTGCTTGAACTTTGAGACACGTTTACGTAGGCTCTATTTCTGAGGTGCTGCTAATCAATGGTTTCTGAGGTTGGTAATTCTAAACTTATCCTCTGTAGCAGAGATATCACTTAGTTTTTTTTTTCTGGTACAGTCCTTACTGTATGACATCCAATTTAATCATAGTGTTTGATGGTTTTGGCAACTAAATTTGGGGATTCATTACGATTTTTCACATTTTTCTAATAATGTAGTAGCACTGATAGAGCTATTGACTATTTGCCCATTCTTCCTCTGCACTGGATAACTCATGGTCTAAAGCACATTAAGAAAGCTGTGAAACTCAGGCACTGGAATGCCCGCCGCTGGCCAGGATCTCTCTTATGCAGTGTTCAGGGCCAGTGCTCAGGTGCAGTGGATGACGGAGAGTCATGCAGGCAGGTAAGCGTATTCTGTGGTTCTGTGGCTCTGCGCTTCTCTGGCAGCTGTCCAGAGGTTTTGGAGTCTGCAGGAACAGGAGACACAAATGATCATCCTACTCACCGGACAGAGGGTCCTTGGCCCTTTTACAGGCAGCGGATGACACCAGGATGGTAGTCAGAAACTTGATAAGTTAAGGCGCCGCAGCCCTTTCACTTGTTTAGGGAAGCTGTTCATGGTGCTGAACACTGCCATGTTATGCCCCTATCCTTGTCTGACAGCTGAAAACAAGATCCTGTTATTATTATTATTATTATTATTATTATTATTATTATTATTATTATTATGTTCAATTGAATCTTGGGCTTGTGTGCATGGAGTTTGCTTGTTCTCCCCTTGCATGGTAGTTTTTTTCTGGACTCAGACCCTTAGTCCAGTTTCTTTCCACAGTGAAGATTAGGTTTATTGGTGGCCCTAAATTATATACTGTGTCTAACATACTATATTGTAACATACTATCTAATCACAGATTAAATAGTATGATAGAATCAGACGTTTTTAGAATCGCGTATAAAGATAGTATGTGCAGCTAAAGACAGCCTCTAAAAGCTGCTAGGGACGAGCATTTAAGCCAACTGATAGCTAGAAACTAAAATAATCCCAGGTTCTTATTTAGTACAGTGGCTCACCTTACAAAAATATATCTGCAGAGAATATCCCATTACAGTTTAGAAGTGAAGACTTCATGAACTTCTTCAATGAACAAATTGATAGTATCAGAAAGAAAATAATGGAAGTTCAACCTCTAACAGGTCATCTTATCTCATGATCCAGTCCAGTCTAAAGCTTCACATTTAGATTTTCAGTGAATTACAGGTATAGGACAGGAAGAGCTGTATAAACTCATCACCTCGGCTAAATCAACAACATGCTTGCTAGATCCAAAAGAAGTGACACATACGGCTGGAGAGCCGCTCGTAAACATTATTAACTCCTCATTATATCTAGGTCACGTCCCTAAACCTTTCAAGTTGGCAGTTATTAAGCCCCTTCTTAAAAAGTCTAACAAATTACAGACAGATTTCAAACCTTCCGTTTATATCAAAAATATTAGAAAAGGTAGTATCAGCCCAAATATGTCATGATTTACGCTCTATCTGCTCCGTTTTTTTTTTCACGCTGTCACTTTCCCTCCATGTGCTCATCTTTACACTACCCTGTTTGTGTTCTTCCCACGCCCCCGTTTCCGCCTCGTCTGCACACCTGTCTTGAATCACCGGCTGATTTCTCCAGCATTTAAGCACGCGCTGAACGCTGCTTAAATCGCTGGATTATTGTGCGTTCTTACCTCAATTTTCTTGCGGTTTCTTTGATTGTCTTCATGTTGCCAAGTTCGCGTTGTTTCTCGTTGTTTGCTTTCCGCCTCTCTTCTCGAATTTGTTTGCCCCTCTCTTTGATCTCCTGGTTTTGACCTCGCGCTTCCTCTTCTGGTTTTTCGGCTCCTTGTTCACGTTTTCGGATATATCGCCTTGCTATCTGATCTTACCATTAATGAAACTCCGCTCGTCTTTTTGATTTCGACTCTCGCTTTCTGTTTTGGCTCTGACGTTTCACCGACTGACGTTTCGCCGACTGACTTCCTGGTTTCCGACCCTCGCGTTCGCTCATCGACCACGCCCCCTTCTAAGCCTACTGTTTCTCTTCCGCGTTTGGATCCATCTCGCTCCGTGTCGCCCCGTGACAGAATAATCCAACCGTGATATGGATCCTGCGGATTTTGACCGCGTGAGAGTGGCCCTAGAGAGCCAAGGCGCCTTGCTTGGAGCGCATCAACTGGAGCTGCTCTCCACTAAGCAGTCACTGGCAGATGTCACCTCCCAACTCCAAAGGCTCAGATTATCTCCAGCATCGAGTGGGACTTCTGGTGAGCAACGAGAGCCACGCCTCCCCGCTCCCCCCACCTATGAAGGAGATCCAGGAACGTGCTGCTCCTTTCTCTCCCAGTGCTCGCTCATCTTTGAACTCCAGTCCTCCACCACAGAACGTTCTAAGGTGGCATACGTCATCACAATTCTCACAGGACGAGCCCGGGAATGGAGCACCATGCTCTGGGACGCCCACGACCCCTGCTGCTCCAATTACAAGAGCTTTGCCAAGGAAATGAAGAGGGTATTCGACCATTCATGTCATGGCAGGGAAGATGGATGTAAACTACTGAGACTCCTACAACTACGCTATCGAGTTCCAGACCCTGGCGCTTTCCAGTGGATGGAACGACCGAGCCCTGTGCGATGTGTTCCTCGAAGGCTTAACTGAGACACTCAAGGATTAACTAGTCTCCCATGAACTACCCTCATCACTCCAGGGGCTAATTGATTTGGCCGGCTAAGTGGATTCATGTCTCCGACTTCGCAGACCTATCCGGTTTTCTCCACCCAGGGCCCTTCCTCGACCAGCCCTCCCCACAAGCTGCCCCCCAGGACGAGCCCATGCAACTGGTCAGAACCCGCATCTCGCCAGAGGAGAGACGACGACGTCGAGTGGAAGGGGCCTGTTTTTACTGCGGGAAATCAGGTCACCGACTTAAAAACTGTCCAGTAAAAGGAGGCACCCTCTAGTTCAGCTGGGAGCACTTGAGGGTGTGGCTCCAAGAAGGCTCCCAGACCAACGTCATCTGCTCCCTTAAATGACATCAGTCAAGAACCGATATCCTCTTCCATTAATGGCTACTGCCTTTGAACTCCTCCAAGGAGTCAAGATTTTTACCAAGCTATATTTACACAACGCATATCACCTCGTCCGCATCCGAGAAGGAGACGAATGGAAGACGGCCTTCAACACACCCACAGGACACTATGAATACCTGGTGTTCCCCTTTGGCCTGACTAACGCCCCCGCCGTCTTCCAGGCCCTTATTAATGACGTTCTCAGGGATTTCCTCAACTCCTCAGTATTTGTTTACCTCAACGACATCTTGATCTTTTCTCGGGACCTGGAGGAACATCAACACCACATTCGGCAGATACTGCAGAGACTGCTGGAGAACATTCTGTTTGTCAAGGCAGAGAAATGTGAGTTCCACGTCATGTCCACCACGTTCCTTGGGTTCATCATTGGCCCCAAGGGCATCAAGATGGAACCTACCAAGCTTCAAGCCGTTGCAAGCTGGCCCACCCCCAACTCACAACAAGAACTTCAGGGATTCCTGGGCTTTGCCAACTTTTATCGTCGCTTCATTCGGGGTTACAGCTCTATAGCTGCCCCCTTAACGACTCTCACGTCCCCCAAGAACGACTTTCACTGGAACTTGGAGGCCGAGAGGACCTTTGCTGAACTCAAGGATCAATTCACGTCAGGCCCATTCTAACCATCCCGGACCCATCACGGCAGGTCATTGTGGAAGTCGACGCCTCTAGCACGGGGGTAGGGGGTGTCCTGTCCCAGAGAGCTTCACATGATAACAAGCTGCACCCCTGCTCCTTCTTCTCCCACCGTCTAACCCCCACCAAAAAGAACTATGGCATCAGTGATCACGAGCTCCTGGCTATCAAGTTAGCTCTGGAAGAATGGAGACACTGGCCAGAGGGAACAGAGATTCCCGTCCTGGTCTGGACTGATCATAAGAATCTCGAATATCTACGGGGCGCCAAGAGACTCAATGCCAGGCTCGATGGTCCCTGTTTTTCAGTAGATTCAATTTCACCCTCTCCTATCGTCCAGGATCCAAGAACTCCAAGCCTGACGCACTCTTGAGACAATTTACAGCCTCCCACGACACCCACGCTAGTACATAATGGCTCTCACAATTCAGCTTGCGTTTAGAAGGATGTACTATTACTACCAGTTTGATAGTGAAAGATCTGACTGTAATATTAGACAGTAACTTATCCTTTGAAAATCATATTTCCAATATCACAAAAACAGCCGTTTCCACCTTAGAAATATTGCCAAGCTTAGGAATGTTTTATCTGTATCTAATGCAGAAAAGCTAGTTCATGCATTTATGACCTCCAGACTGGACTACTGTAATGCATTACTGGGTAATAGTCCTGCATCCTCAATATACAAGTTACAGTTAGTCCAAAATGCAGCCGCCAGGGTTCTCACTAGATCTAGAAAATATGATCATATAACCACAATACTGTCATCCCTGCACTGGCTACCTGTTCAGTTTAGAATTAATTACAAAATAGCATTACTTACGTACAAGGCTCTAAATGGTTTAGCTCCCACATATCTAGCCAGTCTTCTGATACATTACAATCCACCATGCTCCTTAAGATCACAAAACTTTGAGCTTCTGGTAGTTCCCAGAATATTAAAATCTAAAAAAGGGGGTAGGGCATTTTCATACTGTATTTAGCTTCAAAACTTTGGAATAGCTTTTCTGACAGTGTTCGGGGCTCAGACACAGTTTTCCAGTTTAAAAGTAGACTCAAGACGCATCTCTTTAATCTGGCATACACGTAATTCATCCTCATAATGAATACCTCATACTCCAGTACATCTATCCTGAATGGCAACTACGCTAATTCTTTCCACCTGTTCTTCCTTTCTATACCCATCCTGAGGCATCTGGAGATTTTGCCAGATTCAGCAGACAGAGGCCAATCCTGCGAGGACCCAGAGGCATCCAGAGAAGGACCAGCTCCAGCTGGACTCTGCTTCATGATTGTTTGGAGCTACACATGCTGCTCCTGAGCTCCCAGTGATCCAGAACCCATCTGCCCCCTGTACCTGCTGACTCATCCCTGTGCTGAACTGGACTTCATGTTAATTTAAAGAACTTCTGCTATATCAAACTTTCAGCTATATAACACACACAATGTTATATAATTTCTGTTATCAGCTATCACCCAAATGACGATGGGTTCCCTGTTGAGTCTGGTTCCTCTCAAGGTTTCTTCGTATCGCCATCTCAGGGAGTTTTTCCTTGCCACTGTTGCCGTCACCCTTGGCTTGCTCATCAGAGACAATCTCATTATCTAGACACATTTGTCTCCCACATAGATCTAAGATTTTCTTTTCTCTTATTATTATTATTGAAGGCTTTGACAAAAAATGCTTTAGAATTATTCTCATAAATGCTCAAAAAATTATTTAAAATCATTCAGAGTATTAGGAAAAAATCACGAAGGTCATTTAAAGGAATGCATTAGAAGTTCAATTGCATGCATAACACAAGAAGTTAACATGAGTTCTTTATGAGTAGGAGACATGACTCCATATGTATTTACAAAGAAATGGCAATGATATACAGTAGGGAATGTTTTGTAAATCGTATATATGTTTAATCATACAGCCGTAAAAAGTACTAAGCACTTTTTAACTATTATTGTTACTCCTTTCTTCTCTATTGCATTTAAACAAGGCTTCAGGGTCGGGACAAATAACCGCTATGCAGAGGCAGTACAAGGTAAGACAATTTATCCTTTGTACTGATTTAAATTAATTATGTTTTGTAATAAACTGACTTAGATGCTTTCTTCTGAAAAAGTAGGAGGGCTTTGTGGCTTGACTTCATTGTAATATAAATGAAGTGAAGCCATCATAGCATAAGAATTAGACAGATTATACTGACATACACTCACCTAAAGGATTATTAGAAACACCTGTTCAATTTCTCATTAATGCAATTATCTAATCAACCAATCACATGGCAGTTGCTTCAATGCATTTAGGGGTGTGGTCCTGGTCAAGACAATCTCCTGAATGCCAAACTGGAGAGAAATTTGATTTAAGCAATTTTGAGCGTGGCAAGGTTGTTGGTGCCAGACAGGCCGGTCTGAGTATTTCACAATCTGTTCAGTTACTGGGATTTTCACGCACAACCATTTCTACGGTTTACAAAGAATGGTGTGAAAAGGAAAAAACATCCAGTATGCGGCAGTCCTGTGGGCGAAAATGCCTTGTTGATGCTAGAGGTCAGAGGAGAATGGGCCGACTGATTCAAGCTGATAGAAGAGCATCTTTGACTGAAATAACCACTCATTACAAACGAGGTATGCAGAAAAGCATTTGTGAAGCCACAACATGATCAACCTTGAGGCGGATGGGCTACAACAGCAGAAGACCCCACGGGGTACCACTCATCTCCACTACAAATAGGAAAAATAGGCTACAATTTGCACGAGCTCACCAAACTTGGACAGTTGAAGACCGGGAAAATGTTGCCTGGTCTGATGAGTCTCGATTTCTGTTGAGACATTCAAATGGTAGAGTCAGAATTTGGCGTAAACAGAATGAGAACATGGATCTATCATGCCTTGTTACCACTGTGCAGGCTGGTGGTGGTGGTGTAATGTGTGGGGGATCTTTTCTTGGCACACTTTAGGCCCCTTAGTGCCAATTGGGCATCGTTTAAATGCCCCGGCCTACCTGAGCATTGTTTCTGACCATGTCCATCCCTTTATGACCACTATGTACACATCCTCTGATGCCTACTTCCAGCAGGATAATTCACCATGTCACAAAGCTTGAATCATTTCAAATTGGTTTCTTGAACATGACAATGAGTTCCCTGTACTAAAATGGCCCCCATAGTCACCAGATCTCAACCCAATAGGGTATCTTTGGGATGTGGTGGAACGGGAGCTTCGTGCCCTGGATGTGCATCCCACAAATCTCCATCAACTGCAAGATGCTATCCTATTAATATGGGCCAACGTTTCTAAAGAAAAAAAAAAACTGAATTCATAATAAATAACTGTAACTACACAACTTTTCAGAATAACTTCTGAAAAGTATATTTATTTATGCACTCAGTACTAGGTCGGGGTGCTTTTTAGCATGAATTACTGCATCAATGTGGCACGAGCACCTAAAGACCAGGTTGCTTTCATAGCAGCCTTCAACATATTCACCTCCATCCTCCATCTTTAAGATTTTCTATGGGTTTCGGGTCAGGCTGACCAGTCAAGCAAAGTAGTATCACAGGCAGCAAAAACGTGGCATGTGCTAAGTCTTACTGAAAAATTAAATCGTCATCTCCATAAAGCTTGTCAACAGACAAAAGCATGAAGTGTTCTAAATTCTCCTGGAAGACGGGTATGATGAGTATTCACTTGATAAAACATAGTAAACCTACACCAGCAGATGACATGGCATCTGTGGAAACTTCACAATGGACTTCAAGTAACTTGGATTCTGTGCCTAAGCACTTTACCTCCAGATTCTGGGACCTTTATTTCCAAATGAAATGCAAAATTTACTTTTATCTGAAAAGAGGACTTTGGATCAGGAGTGGCTTGATATTAGAAATGCAACAGCTTTAGGCCATTTCCCTAAGATGTTTGTACATGATGGTCTCTTGATGTGCTGACTCCAGCCTCCCTCCACAAGTTGTAAAGCTTTTTAAATTTCCCAGACCCACAGTTATTTTGGCACAGGGTTTTATAGGTTTTACCCTTCCATTTTTATCCAGGCTTGGCCCCAGTACTAAAAGTGCCCTGCATTACCAGGGGCTTAGTGTGGGACAATGGCTGGGACACAAACCTGGGCCTTCCGCATTGCAAACAAGAAGCCTATTACTAAGACAAGATGTTTAGTAAAGTAGTAACAATAGTTAAATTGTAGAAATTTTAAGAGCTTTTAATGAATTAAAAAAACACCTTAAAATGGATCCTGAAGTGGACAGGAAGTAAGATCATGCAGGAGCCAGTGAGGAAAGGCTAAAACAAGAGTGAAGTCATCCCTTTTCTTGGTGCCATTAGCTTAACAGTATTTTTATTATGTCCAGTCACAAGTAACAAGATGCAGTCATAGGAGCTGACAGGTATGCAGAACTAGTGCTTGCTTTACTACACAGCAACAATACTACTGTACATAGAACCCCTCCAAAGTCACTTATCCTTTATGGGACTCCACTTCCAAGTGTCTTTTTACCACCATGCAGGGCCCCTAATCACTCAGACCACCATAGGTTGAACACTTGTATGACTTTCTCGGCACACATTTGTTTTAGACCCCTGACAGTTAGGAGACATGAAAGAGAATGCTAAGTATTTATCAAACTATTCTTTTATGAATGCTGTATACACATCAGTGTTGCTTATCATTGGCCAGCCTAGCTAGAAGGTCCTAATAAATGTCATGTGCATAATATTTATTACATCATAAATTGGTAGAGCAGCACTTAATAAACAGTGATGGACATGGTATTAATGGCATTTTTATTTGCTAGCTGTTATGAATTAATCTAAAAATTGTTTTAAATTCACAGGTTTTCAATGACCCTGTCCATGGACATATTAAGATGCACCCACTCCTTGTTGACATCATTGACACTCCAGTGTTTCAACGCCTGAGGAAGATCAAGCAGATGGGAGGAATATATTATGTCTTTCCAGGAGCTTCTCACAACCGCTTTGAGCACTCCCTTGGGTAAAATCACATTAGTGGCATCTAATGTGCAGTTCAAATGAGATTTAAAAAAGAAAGAGATAAGAAAAACCAAAAAGAGACCAAAAGCACAGATCGTTTAGAGACTCAGTACAAGGCAGTAATGCGCTAAATAAAAAAATAATAATAGGGTTAGGGTTAGTTCTTTAAAGTCAATGAGAGCAGCCTGCCTATGTTTCTGTAGGAGCATGTCATCGTATTATTTTTTTAACAATTTGAAATATGTCAAAAAATATGTGCAACCGGATGTAAGCCAACCAGATGACTGGCCTGTATGCCAAAAATGCTTTGCATGCAGAAGCAAATTTCTTGCAGAATTTTGGTTCAAAATTCACAAGGTACCACAGTATTTAATAATAATCACAGTAATCATCCTTGTTGAACAAATTTCTATTTCATAAAAACCTGTAAATGTTTTCATTTGGACAACATGAGTTCTCTGGGCACCGGCTGCTTTAAAAATGAAACTGAAAGTGCCTCCCTTTGCTTTTTGTTGCCATGCTTGCGAACATTCTTGGTACCCTGGGTGCTATATCTTAACTAAATTTTGCACAAAAAAAAAAAATAATAATAATAATAAAACTCACTTAACTTGGCTTTTCACTAACGCAAACAAGTTTTAAATGACTAAACTTATCTGGCATTTGGTTTGTCTCTGCAAATTTCTTGTACTTCAAAATTTCAGTTTTTAAGGCTAATACGGTGGACCCTTGGATTATGAGCATAATTCGTGCATAATTCGTTGCGGAAGTGGGCTCGTATTCCAAAACACTCTTAAACCAAATCATCATTTCCATCAATAAATAATGAAAACTCAAATTATTCGTTCCACAGCCCCCTAAAATAAATACATAAAAATTATTAATACAATCTATAAAATGAAAATAAAACAAAATCAGTAACACTCCTCCTCCCTCTCCCCACCTCGCTTTTTCACAACAGTTTCACAACAAACACACGCACACAACAGAAACACAGTTTTAACAGGAAAAAAAGAAATCTCTCTGAGACTGGCATGAGCGTATATTAACAGACACACTTTTTACGCTCGGTGTCAAAATAAGACTCGCATGTGTGAAGCATGATACTCGGCGCTCGTAAACTAATAGTTGCTTGGTTTCCGAATAAAAAATTATTTAAAATCTTTGTTCGGTTTGTGGAACACTCGTAAACCACGTTACTCACAATCCGAGGTTCCACTGTATTTGCAAAGCAGTGTGTTTGTATTCCCAGGTACAATAATAATAATAATAATAATAATAATAATAATAATAATAATAACAACAATAATAATAATGTTTTTATTTTTATAACAGTGTGGGTCATCTGGCTGGAGAGCTCATACGGAGTCTGAAAGCTCATGGATCAGAAATAAGAACTATTGACATGTTCTGTGTTCAGATTGCAGGATTGTGTCATGACTTGGGTAAGTTTGCCAAATTTTGGCGTGTTTGATACACACATGCTTCACAACCGGTTGAACAAAGAGATGTTCCCATAGCGTTTTCACGTAGCATCGAGTGAAGCTTTTGAAAGAGAACATATTCCTTTAAGGTATTAAAAATCATCCCACATTAGCCAATCAGAATTCAATATTGTAATTCACAAGCTCACACAAGTCAAATATTTCAGTTTCACAACAGCCAAGAGAACAGTTCAAGCACAGCTTTTGACATATTTAAAAAAGAAGAGAACCGAAGGTATGATACATACGCAAAACTCCCCTCAGCAGAGACGCGATGAAAACGAAGAATTCAGTTTAACACAGGAGTTTTCGACAGCTTTAATGGTTATAAAAGACAAGTTCTTTAGCCAATTCGTGTCATTTCATTCTTTGTACTTGGGTACAAAAGGGTCAAAAAAAAATTTTTATTATGGCATTAAAAAAAATTTTTTTGACCCTTTTGCATGTGTGTGTGTGTGAGAGAGAGAGAGAGAGAGAGAGAGAGAGAGAGAGAGAGAGAGAGAGACTGGTGCATAATCATACAAAACTACAATTCGTAATTAATTTGTTATAATTAATAACGTCTGTTTTTAAACAAGGTCATGGTCCATTCTCACACCTATTTGAAGAATTCCTGAAGGAGCTGTCCAAGAAAATGGTAACTCGGCAGTTTGTGTGACTTTACATTTTAATTATGTTAAAATGTATAATTTCATTTAAACAACTATGGTAAATGCAAGACTTTGATTTAATATAGGCATGTTTATTTAAGTTTTTCTTTTCTTGGTCGCTTCCCAACAAGGTTTCAGAAACAGGGGAAAGTGAAATTACAAGGGCTCTAATAGCCTGGAAGGTAATGAATTTGGACTTGTATTAAAATCAAATGTTATCCTCCATTTGAGAGTTAAGCTTGTATATTTAAACATATCTGCTTCAAATATACAGATATAATTGTGCATTACCATGTGCATAACAAGATATAGGCAAAGTATATTAATTGATTTTTTTTGCTCTTTTATTTTTTTTAATGGCATAGCATGAAGAACAATCAGCCAAAATGTTTGACCTGCTGATTCACAATCGCATCAAGGACAGGATGAGGACCGGATTTTATAAAGATGATGATGGTAGCAGTCTGTCATTTAGACCGAACCACTTCAGGTTCATCCGTGATCTGATTAAAGGCCAAAACTCTGCTGCAAATGTAATAATAACAAAAATGCAAATATAGCAAACTATGTATACATGCATACATACATTACATACATATACACAAAATTCTAAATTGAACTACTAATGCAGTGCAGATTTTGCAGTAAACAAAAAGAAAAAAGACAGAACTTGTTCAGAAACCCTATTAGAGGATAAAAACAAATACAAATGAGCATATGACAGTTACAGTACTTGCAACTTGACTCAGAAATTAGTCCACATAACTTGGTGTAGTACATGGATTGATGGTTAAAAAACGAGTGAGGAAATACTGGACGGTTGTTACTATGTTTTAGGAGGTCTTTTTTTTTTTTTTTAATTTTGGTGACATTAACACTAAGTGTCTGATCTTACTTGTAAGCTGTTGTATAATATGTGAACTGGCTGTTGTAATATTACAATTCCCCTTTAAATTTAATAAAGTACTCTATCTAGAGATCTATTTATCTTTTATATCTTATAATATTAATAAGGTTTAGGTTCCTAAGATTTCAAATTAGAACTGTTTTATAGAAGCAAATAACTCATTATTATCTAATAAAACTTCAAGAAATCTATTTTGGAACCCTTGATTCCGGTGTTTATTTAAACACATCAGTCTTTGTCATGTTCTATATCTTGTTTGTATTTCTGTTATTTAATCAAAACTGTGTATGTTTTACCCAATGCAGAGGCGAAATCGGAGAAAGTCCTTTATGTTTCAGATTGTGGCCAATAAAGATACAGGTATTGATGTTGACAAAATGGATTATTTTAGTAGGTGAGCTTGGCTTATTTACTTTTTTCTGTGAAATACAACTTGTTTTTAAGTAAGGACATTCAGTGTTAATTTTTTTCACAAACAATATTATACTGTTCCACTCATAGAGATTGTCACCATCTGGGGATGTCAAGTAACTTCTCCCATGAGCGATATGTGATGTTTGCACGAGTTTGCAGGAACAGGGATGGTGAGGAGCATATCTGCATGAGAGATAAGGTACCCTTTACATGTGGAAAATTTTAAATGCACAAACATGTTTGACAAATAAAACAAAAAGACAATAATTATTTTTCTTTGTTTAATTAAGGAAGCGATCAACATGTACGAACTCTTCCATAACCGATACATGCTTCACTACAATGTCTGCCAGCACAGGGCAAAGGTGGCAATCGAAACAATGTGAGTTAATTTGAGATTTGCACAAACATCAGCTGTAGTGCTAGTCAAGCATTATTGCAGAATATTACTAGTGACAGCAGTATTATCAAGTTATGTGATGAAATTGGGTGTCTGGTATTTGTGATGAAATTTCTCATGAATGAAGTTGTAAAACTGATTTACTTGATCTTAATGTGTACATCGGTCCCACATCATCAAAATGTGGCCAAATTACACAATTTTTGCCTCCTAAACCAAAATTTTTCATTCATGTTAAACTTGTGTGAAAGAATCATGTTGACTTAACATAATCTTTATCATTTACTGTAATAGCAATTGATTGTGTAATTGTAATGTAACTGAATTATGTCTCTGATACTCCATTATTATTGACAAGTCTAACAAGTTCTTAGTGCTAATTATGTTACTACAACTAGATGTTATACCATAATGTATACCAGCCCTATTTTCCCACACTTTAGTGACTCTTAAAGACAACTCCAGAGGCAGTAAATATGTAGTTCATCCTTTTTTATTAGGGAACAAATTATAACAACAGGTACCATCCTTTCATAAAACACTAACAATCTAATTCACACACTAAAAAAAAAAATAAAAATGTTGGGTTTAATTAGTTGGGTTGCACAGTTAAACATACTGTACACAATATGCAACATATTATATTTTTTAGTTTTTCTTTTCCAACACCTTTCAAGGGGGAGTAAAATTGTGTTCAACAAAAAACAACATTAAAATTGGTTATTTTCAACGTTCATGTGACCCACAAAAATAGAAAAAAAGCTTCTCACTGTATGAATCCTAAAAACGTATATAAATTTAAAAGAAAAATGCACAACCTTTTCCTTTAGGTCAATAATACCAACTAAACATTAGTTAATTTATCATGTTAACAAAATTAACAATTTACCCTATTTTTTGCTATCAAATACAAAAATATATTGCATCCAAAACTAAACATCCAAACATTTTCAATAAGTGCAAAAAAGGCCTTCATGTAGTGCTCGATGTTGGTTTACTCAAAGTTTGTTTGTACCTTTGATGACAGTCTGGTAGCATCCAGCTGGAGGAAGATCCTCTGCAGTACCTCAAAGAATGTTTTCAGTTCCTGAGGTTCATTGCATATATTACACCATTAAGAGCACACATGCAATAGTGATGTCTCCCAAGTCGTGAAGCACTTCAACCACTGGAAGGGTCGTGGCATCACCTCCCTCAACATTGATGCTGTAGATGCCGAATACAACATGTTCAAGGTCCCTCTCTGCAGCATGGCAATCTGTATCCTACTGTTACACACAAAAAAAGCAAAAATGAAATCACTAGACTAATACAGAATTCTGTAGAGCCTGTTTGAATTTTTCATTGTAAATGTTGTAACATTTGGTAACTTTTCAGTAACTTTTGGTCCACACTGATTTCTCACAAACTTGAAAAAACTTGAAAGTACACCGGTGATCTGAGGCCATCTAATAGCAGCTTTATCTTGTCATTTTTGAAAGCTAAATGGATATTGTGATATTCTGAAGAGCCCAACGGTACCTTTACTTCAGCCATATATACTTATCTACTTATATACTTTTTCGCCAAATAATGAAAAGACATGCAGTGGACCGACCTGTGACATGTGGCTAAATCTGTTAGAACTTAGCTGGGAGTTACTGCCACATCCCCCATACAGTCCTGACCTCGCTCCAAGCCATTTCCACATCTTTGGGCCGTTAAAGGAGTTCCTGGGAGGCTAGAGTTTCAGACCTGAAACAGGCAGTCCAACCATAGCTCTGGTGTACTAAGAAATCTTTCAAGTATATAAGCACTAGTGAAACGCGGGGATAAGTGCACTAGTGTAGCAGGAGATTACATAGAGAAATAAAGGGAGATTTTACTCTCATAACTGTGTTCTGTTATTCTGCAGAATCAAAAGTCCTGGTTTGTACTGAATGCCTATGTTTTGACCCTGTCTTTTCTTTTCTATTACTAGGATTGTAGATGTGCTTTTGGAAGCTGAAGCTCACTTTAGGATTGGTGACAAGACAATTTCTGAGGCAGTTATGGACCCTGAAACATACCTGAATCTCACAGGTTCATTCACACCTCATTTTTATGGAACAATGCTTTTCTAAATTACCAGCTAGACATGAATATCTTATATCTAGTGCAACTGGCCTTGTATAGTGTTCTCTCTTTTTCTAGATGACATTCTTCAGGAAATCATGCGGTCAAACAACGACAATCTCAAAACAGCAAGAAAAATCATTAGGAGAATTGACAAACGCAAACTTTACAAGTTTGCTGGTGGCAAAATATTTAGGAATAATGAGCTGACACATTTGGACAGTGCTGAAGATTGGAAAGTTAGTCAGAATTTTTTTCTTTTTTTTTTTTTATACCAAACATTATTATAGATTGTATCACATGAACCCCCAACCCCCTCAAACAAACAAACAAACTTAGTGCTCTACACTCCGCAGACAAGTGAATTAGCGTTAGACATAAAACACCCTTAAAGGGTGCTCAAATATAATGTTAACTAGATCTGTAGACATTTAAGCAATAAGTCAAATTATTTTAAGATCATAAACGAAGCTCTCAAGATACTTGGTCATTATTTTAAGTCCCAGCTATTACTGAAGCCAGATGTCAGAGATAACTGTGCTTAGGAAAACTACAATTTTTACATGTGAGCTGCATAAAGGGTGTGCAAAAGCTAAGAAAGAAAAACTTCTTTGATTTTGGAATGAAAACAGAATTATTTTGGGCAATGGTATATAAATAAGTATATTACTTTGCTCAGATTTCGTGTGTGTGTGTGCCTGTGTGTGTGCCTGTGTGTGTGCCTGTGTGTGTGCCTGTGTGTGTGCATGTGTGTGTGCGTGTGTGTGTGATTAGACAGTAGTAAGGAACTGGCTGCGGAATACCCAACAAGACCCAAACAACACTGTAAGTCGGATGTTTTAGTCATAAGCACAAAAATGTTTTCTTCTGTAGAAATTTCATCACAACAAACAATTGAAAAAGAGTATAGATTTAGAAGTATAAAAAGTTAAAAAATGAATCATTGTAACATTCCTTGTATATCTACTAATGTCTTCCACTGTGTGTGCGTGTGTGTGTGCATGTGTGTGTGTGTGTGCATGTGTGTGAGTAAGGAATGGCAGCGATGGATAAATGAGAAATCTATAAATGAAGACTATTTCATTGTCAAGGTAAGTTACAAAAAATATAAAAACACATATACTGTATGGTGCCTTAAATTTGGGGAGCCTTTTTCTGTTTTTAATAGCCCTTTTATATATATATATATGTTCCATGTTTAAAATATTTCATTCCAAAAGGTTATTTGGAATATGACCCACTAGATCTTTCGGGTCTAAGGCTTCTTAAAGCCTCTTAGAGTATTACAAACCAGTAAGAATGAGAAATATTAATACTATTGTAAAATAATAATTTTCCCAACATTAATAATGTGGTATGTTCAAGCCAATAATTATAACACTATTATCATACAGTGGAATCAGAAAGTTTCACCAGTCACTTTTTGCTTATATTGATCTTAGTGCCTATAAAGAGAACATGTTTTTGAAGATTTTTGAAAAAGTATTTTAAAAAAGTGAAAAATGTATTCAGATCATTTGCTGTGGCACTCCAAATCTCAGATGTATCCTGTAGCTTTACTTGTTATCCTGTAGCTTTACTTTATTAACTGTCTTGGGTTCAGATGTTACTACTATGTTGCCACCATAGGAGAGACTGGCATATACTGTAGTATACACACATGTAGTTATGTACAGTTTATTAATGCTAATATTGTGGGATTAACTATTCTGTAGCCAAAACCTCAAACTAGGGAAAAAAAGTTTCTTGTCACCATGACAATAGTAATTCAAAACATTTCTAGTGTAATACTAGTGGGTATCTGCAGATCCTGACGCCCTGCATGCTATGATTACCTGCAAATGAAGTGTGCAGTCAACTTGCTGCTGCTCCTCAAATGTTTCAACATATATATTATTACATCAAAGTATGACATAAAAGGTGATGATGACATTGCCCACTGTTACACAGTGAGAGACGGGTGCTGCACTGGTCACCCGATACACTGGTTGCTCGCAACACTGACTGCCCGCTACACCAGCCACCCAAACACTGGCCACCAGTGGTAGGCTAAATAGAATTTCTGTTTATATATTAACCTTAACATAACATTTTTCTAGTATAAATTTCCAGTATAAATTTTGGTAACATCATGGTTACCAAACACATCTTTAGATTAACAAAACAATATGTCTTCATTATTCTCTTCCCATTGAACATCAACCTGAAGATTTAAGTTCACAAATGCTTTACATCTGATCTGATGGATCTTGAGGGGAATTGCCATGAACAACAGAATAAACTATCCAAATTCAGGTGTACAACACTTACAGTACTGTGCAAATCTTCACCCTCTCATTTCTCCATATTTGGCTTCCAAAGACCCAGATTTTGTACATTAACATAGTCTTAAGGAATAATTCTCCAGGCTTCCTGACGGATTTTTTGCATCTTGTTTTTGCCAAATTTTTACCTCTCTTTTTTCAGTCCAATCCCAGTATCTGAACAGTTTCAGAGGACTATTTTTTGTTTATTAAGCTACATACATTCAAGCATAAAAATTAAATTTTAGGGTATAAACCAGCAAGAAACAGGTGCAGAAGATGACAGATGTTCAGAACAGAAATTAGTATAATGGTGATAGTGAATGATGAGTGGTTTTAACAGACGAGAGGGGAAATGAGGCTGCTGCTGAGGTTATTACATAAACAACCAGATTTAAAATGGTATCTTTAGTCAGTTTGCAGCCTGTCACAGTAAAACATTTGTTTCCATTTCTTTAATTTAATCTGCATAATTTCATTTCTTTTCATTTAATATGATGGGTGGCTCAGGTCTACAGGCACAGTACTGTATCGTATAATGTCTACCAAAGGGCTTGTACAACCGAATTAATAAAGGAACTAAATACTTTTGTAAAGAAGAGATTTCAGGGTTTTTTAATAATTTATTTTTGAAAATTCTGAAAACATGTTTTCCCTTTCATTCAATACAACGATGAGTGGGTCCAATACAACGATGAGTGGGTCCAAGCACCCTGAGCCATCGCCACCCAGGCGGACCACACAACTTGTTTGTCTTTTGAGCATGTTAAGACCTACGAAAAGCCATCGCCAACCAGGCGGACCACACAACCTGCACACTTCACTCGATATGACGTATTAGGCCTGATATTTGTCACGTCAACTGTGTGTGTGTGTGTGTGTGTGTGTGTGTGTGTGTGTGTGTGTGTGTGTGCGCGCGCACGTGTGTGTGAGTGTTGACATTTGTGATGTGTTCGTGTGTAAGTGTGTTCCACTGCATGGAAGAAATATGGGTACAAATAGTTTAAACGTCTTGAATTATGTCTGTAAATTTTTACATTTGTACTGTCTCATAATGCTAAAAACATATTGACTAATTGCTGGGTTTCTTTTACAGCCTGTCAAGTTAAATTATGGAAGGGATCATGAAGATCCAATCCAGTACCTGTGGTTCTACAGAAAAAGACACCTGAGCAGAGCAGTGAAATTGTCTAGAAATGAGGTAACTCTGTGTTTTATTTATAATTTTTTCTCCCCTGAATGTATGACTGTAAAAAAATTCTTCCTTTACATACTATTTGTGGGTTTGATAATTTAATCTGTTAAAGAAGGGACTGCAACATGTAGCATTGAAGTCTGGCCTGGGGCTAGATTAAAAATTCTTTAGGAAGCCTAGAGTACTACTCGTAAGGAACACATTTTAAAAATTCAATAAAGTCTGACTCTCTGAAAACAAATATCAAGAAATGTGGTGTGGCTCAACCCTTTTGCACGGTACTGCACATCTGAATAAATTTGATGACCGTATAATGTTGAACCCTTGCCATGATAGTTTATGTTACCCAGACTCCCATTCTGGTCTTATATAGAAATGTTCTAATTGTTAATTACAGTGGAACCGATAATTAATTCTGGTAGCTTGCTTGTACGGTGGACCCTTGGATTACGAGCATAATTCGTTGCGGAAGTGGGCTCGTATTCCAAAACACTCTTAAACCAAATCATCATTTCCCATAAGAAATAATGAAAACACAAATTATTCATTCCACAGCCCCCGAAAATAAATACATAAAAATTATTAATACAATCTATAAAATGAAAATAAAACAAATTAATCTGTACTTTACCTTTAAAAAACAGTACAAATAAATCCTGACAGATAAGTGTTTCCATTGGTGCGAGCACGCGGTGTGTGTGTGTGTGTGTGTGTGTGTGTGTGTGTGTGGAATTAGCCCCTTCCCTCGCCTCGTTTTACACAGTAACACTCCTCCTCCCTCTCCCCACCTCGCTTTTTCACAACAAACACACACACACAACAGAAACACCGTTTTAACAGGAAAAAAAGAAATCTCTCTGAGACGGACATGAGCGTATATTAACAGATACACTTTTTAAGTTTCACAACAAGCGCATAAACACACCGGAAACACCGGTTTAACGGAAAATATTAAAGGAATCACTTAAGTTTCACAACAAACACGCACACACAAACACGGAAACACCGTTTCAACAGGAAAAAAAGAAATCTCTCTGACCTGGCGTGCGCGCATACTAAGGGAATCACTGCTGTAAAGTAAAAAAAAAAAAAAAAAACAAATGTACCAGCACCTTACCTTTGAAAAGAATCGCGACAGAGTAGAGTTTCTGTATCTTTGTGAAGCCGGGAGGGGTGAAAAGGCAAGAGAGCGTGTGTGCGTGTGTGTATTTCAATGTCAAATTGCGCACGCACGAGCAGAGTTTCTGTGTTTGTGAAGCCGTGGGGGTAAGGTGAGAGAGTGACGCTCAGTGTCAAAATAAGAGTCACATGTGTGAAGCATGATACTCGGCGCTTGTAAACTAATACTTGCTCGGTTCCCGAATAAAAAATTATTTTAAATCTTTGCTCGGTTTGCGGAACACTCGTAAACCACGTTACTCGCAATCCGAGGTTCCACTGTATATCAAAACACTCGTATAACAAAGTGAATTTCAGCGCACGGGCTGTGTGTGTGTGTGTGTGTGTGTGCTGTGTAAGACGAGAGGAGTGGGGAGGAAGTCATCCTTCCTCTCCTCTTACTTTAGGAAGGGGCACACTGTCTAATGACTCACATACACGCACACACACACACACACACACACACTAACAGAATCAGTGCAGTCTGACAGAGAGAGAGAGCGAGAGAGAGAGAAAATTAATCTTTAACCTCTCTAATGAGACTTGCTTTTAATTTACATGTGTGCACACACATGTGTTATAATTAACAGTACATGTGCACATGAAAGGACGACTTTCACATACAAACATACAAACACAAAATTTTCCGTGCACACACATGGTCGCAGTGTTATAATAAACAGTACATGCACATGAATGTTGATTATTGGGAGACAATTACCCACAATTCCGCAGCACGCGAGAGAGAAAAAACATTGGCTCAATTGTGATCACGTGACGCTCAGCGTCAAAACAAGAAGCGCACATGTGCTATATGATTCTCGATACTCATAAATAGTAAGACTTGCTCGTTTTTCAAGTCAAAAATTTTTTTTTAATTTTGCTCGTCTTGCAGAACACTTGCAAACCGCCTTACTCGCAATTCAAGGTTTCACTGTATATGCAAGATAACAAATAGTGAATTTCATAAAGTGGTCATGTGATCATGAACCATAACAATAATTCCGCCATAACGAAATCATTACACTCTACAAAATAAAAATTACAATTACAATCTTGGCACTATAAATACAAGTTGCATGTGTCTCAACACTGCACATGATGCACTGTAAAATGCTGAACCATCTTGGTAAGTAGTTTTGCTAGAACTTTTACGGTCATTTCCTTCCTTAATGTGTCATTACCCCTCCGGCTCATTTCCAAAACCCTTCACCACAATGCTGAGCCACACCAACTATGCCTTCACCAAGGTATAGTATAAAGGCAAGCTTTTAGTGTCCAAACATGTCATAAATTTAGATATGTTTTAGTTTGCAGATGGAGTAACATGGTATGGGGGAAAGTATGCAAAAACTATAAATAATCACATTAGTCATATTAGTTACATTTTTTTACACATTTTTTTTACACATTTTTTGACTCAGATCACATTTTCCTCTTGTATAATAACCCTAAATATTTTTAGGGCCCAAGCACTATGACATCAATCCTATGTCGTCATAGTGTGTGAAGGGCCCTAAAGTTCTTAAGGAAAGGAATTTTTCCCCAACATTTTGGGTTCTTAACAAAAAAAAATGGCAGACAGGTTGAAATCTGCTGCTATTAGGATCCCTGAGAGACTGGGCTCCAGGTGTGGCTCGGGGCCCTCACACAAGATTTTGCTGCATAGCTCATACACACTTGCACATACTGTATGCACACGAAATCCTGTGACCATTTAGAGCTCATAGAGCTGAACAACTTTCACAGTGCATGTCTTGTGCTCAACTCAGCCGGAAGTCATTTTGTGGTTATTTTGTGTCATTTGACAAAATGCACTCAAAGGACTTTGATACACTCTTTCTAGGGAATTCATACAATTGTCACCAAACCAGGCCTATGTTATCTAAATACATTGAGGATGTTGAGGATATTTGTTGTTTTGTGTTTTTTGTATATCATAAGTGCACATTTGATTCTAAATTAAGCCAGGACCTGTAAGAGTTTTTACTTGACCTGTAAGAGTTTTTACTTTAGTATCTGTGTCATCTACAAGGCTTGTAAATAAAATGCAGTAGCACAGATTTAGGATTTGTCCGTTAAAGAAGTACCAAATAATCAATGTTAACTTTTGTCATGATGCAAATCAGGCAGACCCGCTCCAGCTCTAATAGATAAAGTCTTCTTTCCGTCAGAACATAACTATCTGCATTTATTCAGCATGCATAATTGTGGGGTTTAGAGACAACCTGTTACATACCAAATGTATTAATTACTTTCATTAATTTGCTATTCTGCAGGTTTCATACACCCTGCCTCGAATTTTTGCTGAAACAAAAGTGATGCTTTTCTACAAAGGTAATGGAAAACTCCCAAAAAGAATACCCATCCAAAAATTCTGGCAATGCGTGGAAAATCAAGAGCTGAGTGAGGAATCAAGTGATGAAACAAGTGAAGAATCGAGTGAAGAATCGAGTGAAGAATCAAGTGAAGAATCAAGTGAAGGTTTGAGTGATTAATCAGGTCAAGAATCGAGAGAGGAATCAAGTGAGGAATCAAATAAAGAATTGAAGGAGGAATCAAGCAAGAAATCAAGTGAAAATTTGAGTAATGATAAGTTAAAATGACTTGAAGGAAGAAATCAGCTCTAATTCTAGTGAAAAAACATGAATTGGAAAAAGAGTTTTGCACATCTACATAAGCATATTTTGTCTTAGAATCTTTCTTTCAAGAGTCTCAAGCAAATGACTAGTGTAATCTAGATAAAAGAATGTAATTTGTGCATGGAAAAAAAATACAGTGACATTTATCTAAAATTCAAATAGTGTGCGGTGTTGTTCTGTACATGTAGGTTAGGTTAGGGCAGGTTAATTTTTACTGTAGTAAAAACTATTTGACTGTTTGATTTTGCTACTTTCTATTTTCTTTAATGTTCATCATGAATATGGTTAATTACAATAACGTAGTAACTAAATAGTGTGGCTATGTATTTAGAAATTTACAAGATAGTATAGAAAATGCAGGGTTTTTTATCTTAACTTTATGACTAGGTTTAAACTTTTATAGCAACATTATAGCATCTTAGAAAGTAATATTGTGTAATCATGTTTCTTTCTTAAGTAGTAATAAATACATACTATGATTTTGTTTCTTTTAGTATTTAAGCATTAAAAAAAGTCTAATTAATTTAAGAGTTTCAAACATGTTAGTGATTTGCTGTGTAATTAAATAATTGTGTGATTAAAAAAACATGTATATCTACATATTTGTGACTGTAGTTGCCATTTTGTTAAAAAGAAAATCCTTATACCTTGGGAGAATTTGCAAGATGTGTTTACAACTTTTTAAAGAAAACATGAGTGAGTGTCGTGGAAATTAATTAAAGACTCAGGCTTTGATTTCAGAAGGTTACAACTTTATTGGTTGATCAATAAAGTCGGGAGGTCTGCAGAACACACACCGACTCCTGACAGCTTCTTGCTTAAATACTGATCCTAGACAAAGGCGGCCAGTTTTCCCGCGCTTACTTTACATAAAACATCTGGGTTTCATTAAGGTTCCCAGTTCTGGGTGCCTCAATGTATAGATCGGATTGCTTACACAGGCACATTCCAAAGGGGCCTATATGCTCGGCTTCTCACGCAAGTCTCCCCTTATTGCAAGCTGAGGTATCGTTTTATTTCTTAAAAGTAGGGTATGTCACATAAAATCAGATAAAAATTTCTTCTACATCTCCCCCCTCTGGTACTTATAAGTTCCACAATAATCGTTTTATCTAGAGTGCAAATTCATGTGTTAGTCTTCCTTACACTAACTGGTGATTAAATTAAATCACTGGACTTCTAACAAGGACCAACCTATGTATTTGAACTCTAGTGGAGAATCGGCCAAACCTCTCCTTCCGCACTTGACTAGAAAGGAGTAAAAGACTCGACCTCCATGATCTTGTACTTTTCATAATACGATAACAATAATACAATATGAATATGAAAT